>MU223576.1:958529-1004740 GCA_018584345.1 Thuja plicata
GAGAGTTGAGGATCTTGTCTTCTTGTCCCACCCTTTGAGGACAACCATTTAATTTTCCCTCCATTTGAAATCACCTCAAAGCTTTTTACTCAACCAAGGCTTGACCATGATCAATTCACTCTACCCCGTACCCTTGGGAAATTTCTATAAATACAAGCCATTTTCTTTTTATTTGGGATCCAAGAAATTAAAGAGAAAAGTATCCTTATTATAGGCATTTGGAGAGCATTTGAGAGCATTTGATAGTATTTCAGCATTTGCATAGCATTTAGAGCATCATTTTGAGAAGCATATGTTGATTTCATAGCATGAATCATGAGCATTTGAATGGAAAGCACACATATCTTTGAGCATCTGAGCTAGCTTAGAGCATGTTTATCAATTTTTATCATTCTAGGATTGTCCTTGAGAGAGATTAAGGCTAAGAGCTCTCTTAACAAAGCTTAGATAGAGAACCATGAGATGTCATGGATTTAACTTCAATTCTTAGAATAAATTGTATTTTCTTTCCATAGAGTTGTTGTTACTAATCCTAAGTTCATGAAGCTACAATCTCACACACACAGCTAGTATCACTAATGTGTAAAGAAAAATATCAATACAATGAAATAAATACACATTTGACACATATTTTACTGTGGAAATTTTGTTAAGGGAAAAACAACTTGGGATCAGTAACCCAAAATTTTTCACTCTTTTGATGTGAACTTGGTGAAGAGCCAACCTTGTTAAAGGTTACAAACACACTGTTAAGTGCGACCTTGTTAGAGGATTTAAAACTAACAATTTGTTGTTTGACCTAGCACTCACTGTTTTGTCAATAATAAAACCTTTTGATACTCTTGAATATCCCAATACATTAAGGACTGTTAAAACCCACTTGGTTAAGAGATTTTCTAAATCAATGGTTAAACTGGTACAGTAATTGATATGCTCAATAATACAACTTTAACTTGCAGATATTTAGATCTATTGTTAGTCCAATAATACCTCTGATGAATGTTCACTTCAGTTCCTTTGCTTTCTTTATTTGTTCTTTTTGCTCGGTGAATGTTCTATCCTCTGTTGCTCGATGTCTGCAGAATTCCTTTGGCTCTGTTCTTCAGCCTGTATGATCAGATCTGCATGAAGACTTCAATCTTCACCAGAATTATACTCAACATTCTTTTTTTCATAATTAATTCCTTGTCTCTTTATATATACATGATTAGCTTCTCAAGCTCCTTGTTATTGTCGTAGAGAACTTCTTGATCCTTAAAACTCATCATTCTTTTCTTTATCCCATAAAGCTCTGCTTTAGTTTTATTTCATAGATCTCTCCTTGATAAGTACGCTTTAAATCTCTTCCATTCTTTAGTTTAACTGATTGTTAAGAATAAAGAAACCAATTAGTCAATCCCTAAATATAGCTCTTGATAGCTAAGTGTTTTGTCATTCTTTAACTTCAGTTATGATCAGTCATCAACTCCAGTTAGCTCAATCATTGAATTTGGTTGTGCTCAGTGACAACTTCAGTTATGCTTGGTAAATAGTTCTTGCTCGGTAACACTTTCTCAGTTACTGCGGTGCTTGGTATATGTTGTGAATTTCTCAGTGTTCACTTTCTGTCGGTGTGCATTGTTCATCGGTGTTTACTGTCACTCGGTGTATATAGAACTTTTATGTTTAACTGACCACATAAAATTTGTCTCTTCAGTCTCTTCAAGTTTGTGACAATATGTGTATGAAAAATTAGATTATATCAAGTTGACATCAATGACAATACAATAAATTAACTAATTTAATGTCTTTCATTCACTTTTGCAGCTCGGTGATCATCAACTTATCATCTTCAAACATTCAATCAGTTATAGTTCATCAATCTCTCCCTTTGGCATTGATGGAAACATACTATGAAATATGCAGTATAAGGTATGCCATAACACACCAAACTTATTGTTCTATAACCAATTCAAATATCCAAGTCTCGGTAAGCCTTTCTAGCTTAGATTTTATTTTGTTGTGTGATCTCCCTTTCTTCATTCCCTTCAATAGATAGGTGTAGCAGTTTTGTCTTCTGATTATGTCTCTTCCTTTTTTGTAGAATCTTTGCTCCCTTTTCTAGTTAGATATGCAGTGTTTAACTCTTTCCAATTCTCTCCCTTTGATGGATGGTTACTTCATTGAATATCTCTTTCCCTTTATATTTTCTTCTTCCTAATGTATATTTGTATATTTCATTGAATATTTATCTCCCTTTGACAATAATGCCAAAAAAATATTCAGATCTATAGTAACCAGCAATATTTTTCTCCCTTTGAAGCTTTATGTCCCTTTAGTGGACTGATATGTCATTGCAGTCCATATCTCAGCTTGCGTCAACATAACTAATATTCTGATAATGTGTAGGATGATGCAGCCTCTAAGTCATCTTAGTGACCAGTAGACAAGGGACAAACCCCTAGTCTATTCCTCAGGTACTCAAATGTATCTTTTGGCAATGGTTTTGTGAATATTTCTGCTAGTTGTTCTTTAGATTATACATATTTGAGTATCACCTCTTTCTCATGTACTTGTTCCCTCAAGTAATGATACTTAATAGCTATGTGCTTTGTCTTAGCATTCATCACATGGTTCTTTGAGATGTTTATAGCACTAGTATTATCATAATAGAAACTTACTGGGTCAAGAATTTCTTCATTCATACCTTTCAGTAATTGTTTGATCCATGCAATGTTAGAGCAATGTGCAGCGGTAATATTCTACTTCTGCAGTTGATTGTGATATGCATCCTTGCTTTTTACTTATCCATGTGACAATTATGTCACCCATAAAGAATGCTCCTCCTATTGTGCTTTCTCTATCATCTATGTTTCTAGCCCAATCAGCATCAGTATAAACTTGTAACTCAAAGTTTCCTTCTTTATTGTACCACAAACCATAGTCTTCAGAATTCTTTAGATATCTCAAAAAAAAATTGACAGTAGTCATGAGTGATTCCTTAGGATTAACAGATAATCTTGCAACTATACCAACTACATGTGCTATATCAGGTCTAGTGTGTACAACATACATTAGTTTTCCAATCATAGATCTGTATAAGGTCTAATTTACCTCAGTTATCTTGTCTTTGTTTGTCAATTTGCATATGGTTTCCATAGGTGTTCGAACTGGTTAGGAGTCCTCCATCTTGAATATCTTCAGAACTTCTTTGATGTATTTGGATTGTGTGATGTAGATGCCTTCTTCCTCTTGTAGAATCTGTAGACCAGGGAAAAATTTGATCTCTCCAAGCATTGACATTTCAAATTATTTTCTCATTTCATCAGCAAATGACTTTCATAGCATATCATTACCTCCAAATATGATATCATCAACAAATATCTCAGCAATCAAAATCTTATCATCAGCATCTCCTTTTAAATATAGATTATTGTTGTCACTTCTTCTAAAAAATCTAATACTAATGAGATAAGAGTGAAGTCTTTCATACCATGCTCTCGGTGCTTGTTTCAATCCATAAAAGGCTTTGTGTAGTTTACAAACCATGTTCCTCTTGTTAAGATCAACAAACCCTTCAAGTTGTTCAATATATACCTCCTCTTGTAGTATGCCATTTAGAAATGTCGATTTAACATCTATTTGGTATACTTTGAATCCTTTGTAAGCAACTTAAGAAAATATAATTCTTACTCCTTCTAGTCTAGCAACAGGTGCAAAGGTTTCTCCATAGTCAATTCCTTCTTCTTGTGCATACCCTTTGCATACCATTCTTGCTTTTTTCCTTATGACTTCTCCATTCTCATTCAGTTTATTTTTGAAAATCTATTTGGTTCCAATGACATTTTTGTCACTCGATCTTGGTACTAATGTCCATGTTTTATTCTTCTCAATTTTTTCAATCTCTTCATTCATTTCACTAACCCATTCTTTATTCTCAAGTTTGGTATTAATAGATTTAGGCTCAAAATCGCAAATCAAACATCTATTGTTAAGTGACATACTTCTTGTTCTCATTCCATCTCTTTTTTCTCCAATTATTTGGTCATTTGGATGGTGTCTTCTAACATATTTAGCAAGTATAGGTTCAAATATTTGTTCTTCATTTTGATCTTGATTATCACTCGGTTCAATATTGTGAGCATTTTCCCGATTCTCGGTGTGTGCAGCCTATTGCTCGGTTGCATTGTTTTGTTGCTTGGGAAAGGTGTCAAGTTCTTCAATGTAGAAAAATCTATTGTAATCTCTCAGTTCCTTTTTTCTTTCCTCATCATTTTTCTCAACAAGTTCATCTGTTGGAAACACTGAGAGGGGGGGTGAATCAGTGTTTAGCTACTTATTCAAATTTAGCAACTTAAATATAAATCAAATATACATCCAATGAAGCTTAACACAAGAACGTATAACACTTGATATGATTAAAGGGAAACCTTGATTAGAGGAAAACCCCGATGGGAATTAATACCCACAAATATGGTACTAGTATAATGAACCTGTTAAAGTTCCTTTTCCCTATTAGAAGCAGTCTTTACAATGTGAGTACAATGACCTAGTTAAGGTTCTGACCCTGTTAGAATTCTTTTACAATTAACCCTATTAGGGGTGAGGACTCACTATCCAAGATCTCACTGCTCAAAGAGAAAGAAGGCTACAACCTCCTGAGAATAGATATGCATTATATCTAAAATGAACTGATGTATGTGACACAGATGTCTGATCAGTTCCAGTTACACACTTATGCTCTTAACTTCAATAAGGGATCTATCTCATACTAATATCTTCATACTTCTCTGCTATACATCTTCTCTAACTATTTTGATGACACTTCAAATGTATCTTTGCATTACATATATATATATCTTTACGCCTGAATAGACGCGACTACAAACAAGACCTTAGTCGGCCCAAAAACATACTACACAATGCTTCCAAAAAAATTGGCTTAAGCATGTTTACAACAATGTTTAATATATGATTACAAACTTAATACAATAGGTGCTTATCATTTACATAAAAAAAGATTACACGCTAATCAAAATGATGAAGTCAGCTTCATACTCTATATTCTGGACTGTTGGTGTACTTGTTCTTTCTGTAACTTGTTTGTACTACCATTCCATACCATGCATATATAGGGTAAGCATAATAACATACCATAGAGCTTAATTATGAATGCGCATATCCTGATGTGGTCGTACGCACGTGCGTTGATGCCCTGATCGACTGTAAGTCACTGTTTTGTTCTGTCTTCTACACTTAATCAATTTTTACTTCATTGTTTACTGTCAAAACTTCATATGACTTTGTTTCCATAATGACAACACAAAATAAGCCATATACTCCCTAGGATTCAAATTTCCAACAATCTCCCCCTTTGTCATTAATGGCAACAAAGGAATGTGGCCAAGTTACTCAAAATATACTAACACCCAAAAACTATATATCATTAAACTTTATAATATATACTACTCCCCATATATACACATATTCCTTGTATATTACTCCCCCTTTAACATTAATGACAAAGGTGTCAAAATTGTAAGTCTCTAGATACTTACTCCATATATACATCTGGATATACAACCTGAAGATTCTTTATCTCTTGTTGCCAGAATGCCTTCATTGCATCAACCATCTAGAGATGGGCGCATAGAGCATAAGTGAGCTTCTCCATTTTTATCAGGTCCATGCAGGGACCTTGATCATATGTGAAAATAGTGGCATCAATCTGTTTGATGTTCTCATCTAGAACTGCCAAGGAGGGCACTAGTGCATTTCTCAGTTGGGTCTGTCTGATTCTTATCTTATTAATCTCAAATTTTGCCTTTTCAATCTTGTCAAGCTGACCTTGACATATATTGTTGCAGATGTTCATGTCTTTCATGGATGTCTTGATTGATTTCCTAACACTGACAACCAAGATATCTGTCTCCTCTATCTTCTTGATATGTTCAGAGGTGAATTTTACCCTATCCATGCAGTTGGCTATTACATTTTTGTCTTTAGCTGCCAACTCTTTCAACATAGACTGACCAATCTTCAATGACTTTAAGTCTAAGGAAAAATTATTTACTAGTTCATTCAACCTTTCCTTTTTGTACTCATCTTCTGTAATTCTAGTAGCTGAGTCTACTAAGCTTGTAAAATGTGCTTTGAATCTTGTTAGTATACTGTCTACATCATCCATAGACTCAATTTTTGCTACTTTCTTGTCTGTAGGTACTAGATCATTCAGATTGTTTACTGATTCTAAGAAGATAGGATTCCTCATAACCTATTATCCTTTGGCCTTTTCCATGGCTAGGACACTGATCTTGATCAAGTCTTCTTCTCCCCAAGCATCCAGACTTGCTGAGTCAAGAGTTAAACTTGAAAATAGTGAGGTAGATGGTTGAATGGATGGTGTGAATATGGTATTCTGACTAGTATCCAAACATTAAATTTTAACTAGGATCTCCATGATTGGTGTCTCATTGTTTTTATTATCTTCCTCTTTGTTCAAGTCTGTTGAATCTATAGAGGGAACTTTATTTTGTTGCAAAGATGTATCATCAGTGCATGCCTTCTCTATCTCTTCCAAGTTTACAAATGCTTTTTATACTTTATCCATATCATTATTAGAAGCAGTCATAGATATCTTGATATCATCAATCACTATAGTATCCCCTAAATCTTTTGTTATATCAGAGGCTATTGAGACTGAGGGCGCTGAAACCTGTGGACCTGTCTTTGGTGCATTCTGAATTACTGGTTCTGCAACTTGTTTAGGAGGAACTGGAGTTGCCTTAGCTGTAGGCGTCATTGATGGATACATATGTCTATTCATAAATACCTACTCAAATTCTTTATGAGTCTCTTCACTGACCAGATCATACTCCTTGTTCATGATATGAAGAATTCTTGTTTTGGTTCTTAGGTGCGGCTTTACTAAATCCAACAAAATGACTTTCTCATCATGCGAGCAGACCGAGAGAAGACTATCCAATGTTTCTTCTCTTATCCTCATATCATCTTCAATTTCTTTCCTCTTTAACATATCAAGTATGTTCCATACCTTGTCTGGTATGATAGTCTTGAGTTCCAACACAGTCCTTTTAAACTTGATCCTATGAGAGATGATCATAGAATGAATCTTTGATTTGTCTATCTCTTGATATTTGTCATATACATTCTTGAGAGACTCTAGTCTTCCTTCATTGATAATTCTATTCCTTAAGACATTAAGACTAGGTCTGAAACCTACCTCAGGAGGAGCTTGTGTGTTCTTTACCTTGATCCTTGTAGTTCTTGAGGATGGATGACTAGTGGGCGCTTGCTTCCTTCCTCTAGACTTCTTTCTAGGTATTGATGGTGGAGATGCATCTAGATCAATGGTGGTTGATGGTGCAGATGTATCTTCATTTGATTTCTTCTTTTTCTTCTTGGGCATATCATCAGTCTTTTCTATTTTTACTTCTGTGGGAATCTTCTCAAGTTCTTTGGCTATCTTAGCTTCTCTAGCTTTGTCATGATCTTCTTGTGTAACACCATGAACTTTTAGGATATTGGAGGTAATACTAGATGCCTTCCTTTTGTTCTCAACACTGTATAGGATAGAATCAACTTGATTTGTCTTTTCTCTGTAAGTGCCCCATCTAGGTTCATTGGGATCCTAGGGTGTAGATAGGAGAACTTGTGCATAACCTTCCAAAACATGTTCTTCAACTTCATAACCAAGAGAGTGAATCCATTTTGTCCTAGGTTCAACTGCCTCCATGCAAGTACATTCATTCTCCAATATAAAGCATTTGGTGTCTTTGTACTTCTCAACTATTTTCTCAGGTATCCTAAATCTTTTCTACATCTTGATCCTGAATTTCTTGATGTCCATGTCCATAGAATCCTTCACACTACTCTCTGATGTGGCTTTTAGTGAAATCTGTGACATAGTGGGTTTGCTTCTATCTAGGTAGAGATTTTCAACCTTTCCTACTATGTGGAAGTATAGATATATGATCAGTGAACCAAACCTGAATATCTTACTCTTGTCATGCTTGATAGCTCAGATGTTGTCAATCAATTGAGCACACAATATCTCACATAGGTTGTACTGAGTATTGTCTTTCACCATTTTTATTGTTGCTAAGACAATGGCTGCATATACACTATTTATTCTACTTGTGTGCTGAAATTTATAACCTATTATCATGGTAACTAGCTTTATGTCATCTTCCTTGATGGGATCAACTTTCATACCACACCTATTGATTTGATTCCTTTGGTTCAATTGTGGCTGATTTCTTTGATTTGTTCTGCAATGAATAGCCCTATGACCAAACTTATTACAAGAGTAACAGTAACCATTGAAGGGTCTTACATTCTTATAATCTCTTGCCAAGTGTCCATGCTTGTTACAGGCATAGCAAGTACAGTTGACTATCTTGTGCTTATCTCTTGGTGATTCTGCTTTAGTCTCTTCATGATTTTCAATTTTCTTTTCTTCTGAAGATTCTATTAGAGCTTTCTTTCTTTCTTGTAATGAGTTGATCTCAATTTGAGCTAAACTGTATCCCATACCAGTGGTGTCACCTTTTAGCTTTTGTGCATAGAGTTGTGATTGAATCATATCAGAGCTTGTGTGTAGTTTATCAATCTTGTCTTTTGCTCCTGATAATTCAGATACAATTTTGTTCTTGATATTTTCCAATTCCAAGATTTTCATATTGGCTTGCATGAGTTCTTCGTCCAACTATTTGTTTTCTTTGTTCTTCTCTTCAATAGTTGTTAAGCTATTAGTTAACTAGTCATTCAATTCTTCTATCTTATCTTTTAGAGACTTGTTCTCTTCATTCAGTTTCAAATCATTAGTGGAGCAATCTTTTAGTTCTTTCCTTAGTTGCTTGATAAGCATTTGTGAGCCGTCAAATTTTAGTTTGAGTTCTTCATTTTCTTTCTCAAATCTGTCTAGATCTTCAAGGGCTACTTCAAGATTCTTTTTCAGCTGTTTGACTTCTGCTGAATCCATGATCTCCTCAAGTGGTTAAAATTTTCTCTCTGAGGACCAGGCTCTAATACGAATTGTTGGAAACACTGAGAGGGGGGGTGAATCAGTGTTTAGCTACTTATTCAAATTCAACAAATTAAACATAAATCAAATATACATCCAATGAAGTTTAACACAAGAACACATAACACTTGATATGATTACAGGGAAACCTTGATTAGAGGAAAACACTGTTGGGAATTAGTACCCACAAATATTGTACTAGTATAATGAACCTGTTAAAGTTCCTTTGCCCTGTTAGAAGCAGTCTTTACAATGTGAGTACAGTGACCTGGTTAAGGGTCTGACCCTGTTAGGATTCTTTTACAATTAACCATTTTAGGGGTTAGGACTCACTGTCCAAGAGCTCACTGCTCAAAGAGAAAGAAGGCTACAACCTCCTAAGAATAGGTATGCACTATATCCAAAATGAACTGATGTATGTGACGCAGATGTCTGATCAGTTCCAGTTACGCGCTTATTCTCTTAACTTCTTTAAGGGCTCTATCTCATACTGGTATCTTCATACTACTCTTCTATACATCTTCTCTGACTATTTTGATGACACTTCAAATGTATCTTTTCATTACATATATATATCTTTACACCTGAATAGACGCGACTACAAACAAGACCTTAGTCGGCCCAAAAGCATACTACACAACACTTCCAAAAAAATTGTATTAAGTGTGTTTACAACAATGTTTAACATATGATTAAAAACTTAATACAATAGGCACTTAGCCTTTACATAACAAAAGATTACACGCTAATCAAAATGATGAAGTCGGCTTCATACTTTGTATTCTGGACTGCTGGTGTACTTTTTCTTTCTATAACTTGTCTGTACTACCATTTTGTACCATGCGTATATAGGGTAAGCATAATAAAATACCATAGAGCTTAAGTCTAAATGTGGATATCCTGATCTAGTCATATGCACATGCGTTGATGCCCTGATTGACTATAAGTCACTTTGATGTTCTGTCTTCTACACTTAGTCAATTTTCACTTCATAGTTTACTGTCAAAAATTCATATGACTTTGTTGCCATAATGACAACACAAAATAAGCCATATACTCCCTAGGAGTCAACTTGCCGACATCATCCACTTTAACATTTGCACTTTCAATGATTTTGTTAGAACATTTGTTTAGACATTTATAAGCTTTTCTTTTAGTATAATATCCTAGAAATATTCCTTCATCACTTTTAGATTCAATTTTCCCATTTCTATCATCTTTCAATATATAACATTGACTTCCAAAAATTCTAATGTAACTCACATTTGGTGTCTATCCATACCATATCTCATAAGGTGTCTTATTGGTGTCTTTCTTCAATTGAACTTGGTTTAGTGTATAGACAACAGTACTTACAGCTTCTCTCTAGAATGTTTGTGTGATGCCTTTTTCAATCATCAGTGTTCTGGCACAATCAAAATTTGATCTATTCCTCCTTTCAACAATCCCAATTTGCTGTGGTGTTCTTGGTGCAGAAACTTGTCTTGTAATCCCATGCTCATTACAAAATTTAGTGAATTCATCATAAATAAATTCTCCTCCTCTATCTGGTCTTCAACTTTTCAGTTCTTTTCCACTTTTTTTTTCAACTTTTTATTTATACCATTTGAACATCTTAAATGCTTCAAATTTCTCTTTTAAGAACATAACAATCATCATCCTAGAATAGTAATCAATAAATAGAATAAAGTATCTATTACGTTAATAGCTCTTTGTTCTCATTGGTCCACATAAGTTAGTATGGACTCTCTAGAATAGCATTAGATGTGTAGGTTTTGCTTTTGAAACTAGACTTTGTCATTTTTCCTATTTGACAATTCTTGCACATAACATGGTCGAGTTTTGAAATACTCGATAAGTCTCTTACTTTTCTTTTCTTACTTATCTTAACTATGTTGTAAAAGTTCACATGACAAAACCTTTTATGCCACAACCAAATGTCTTCATCTCTACCCAATAAACAAGTGGTCTCAATATCATCAAGATAAAATAGATTACCTTTTGTTTGTTCACCAGTACTGATCAACTTTCCTTTTTCATTATAGATCGTTGTGATGACATTAATTTTCTGTTAGTATGCAAAGAACACTTTCAGTAAGCATACACCAAAAGACAGGACAAAGAGCAAACCAAAAATGCAGATACAAGAGATCACCAAAAACTGCTAAGTACAAAGAAAACTGACAACACAATTTTGTGTGTAAACCAAGATTGCAAAATGGAAAGGATAAAGAGGAACCTGAAAGTGGAACCCGACAAGCAGGTCACAGTGAAAACCAAAAGAATAGTCACAGACGAACCCAAAAGATAGTTCAAGCAAGAACACCAAAAATTAGTCTAACTGATTTTAGAGCATAACCGACCGACAGAAACTGAAAGTCAGTTACAGCCTGCAAAAAGTGGATCTGACTTCCACGTCAGATAAAATAGTTGTGTTCTATTTATAGAGTCTTGATTTGTTTTTAAAACCATTTCTTTAGGGACAAGAAACATGAATGTAAGTGTTTTAATCAGTTTGATTGATTAAAACACATAGACTAGGAGATCAAGGTAAAGTTGTAAACTTGTGATCTTAGAGTTAACATTGTTTTACATTAAACTTGATTAGGTAAATCTATCTTATAAATAGATGATGTAATAATTCATTAATATATATGAGAGAGGGATGAGAAAGGATATGAGAGGATGAATGAAGCATACAAGCACATCTATGGATCAGATTGAAAGTTTCATGAACCATAACAACAAAAGGTGAATTTGGTTAGCAAGAACCAAGAACAAAGACTATCAAGCATCAGAGGTATTATTCAATCACATTAGATGATATACTTATTCATGTAATCTTAAATGGATCTATTATCAACAATAGGAGATTACGTACAGTCAAATTGTAATTTTTTATCATTCTAACAAGTGAAGCAAAGTGTAATCCTTTAAAGGAAGGTGGATTTAACAGTCCAACTATAAATCTCTTAACCGAGTGCACACTCAACAGTGTTGCTAAAGATCTTAACTAAGTAGACTTTAACAGGTCTCCATAGATACTCTTAACCAGGTAGATCATTAGAAGTGATCAAATTGTAAGCCTTAACCAACCCCTTCCAATCTGCAGATAGTGAAGAATTTGTGGGTGTCATCCCCACCATAGTTTTTACTTCCTAACAGGAGTTTTATGTGATATCATATCTTGTGTTATGTGTCAATTACTTTCATGAATGTTCACATGTATGGTTAATTTTATGAACTAATATATCTTACATCAAGATAGTATAGAACAAATGGTTGGATAAACATTTGATAACTTAAAGGATAAAGGTTAAAAGATACAAAAGTTTTAGAGGTACTGATTCACCCCTCCCATCTTATTACACACTTTCCATTAATTCCAACAATTGGTATCAGAGCTAAGTCTCTTCTTTGGAAAATCTTAAAGGCTTTAGAGAAAAGATCATACAATGGAGAAGTACATACTTGACAAAAGTATTGAGAATAAGAAGCTAGAAATACAGATCTTCTATGAGCAGTATAAAGAAGCTAGAATCAATATGAGACAACTGTTAGATGAAAGAAAGATTATGGAAACTCATTGTAATGAAACAGATTATCATGAGGAAGAGATACCATATTTATTTGAGTCTTCAGGATCAACTACAAGAAAAGCATCAGACACATCAGAAGAAAGCATCACAAGCCTAAACGAAATCAATCAACATCGGGGTGGACAAGTAAAATCTCTACAAATTGGTCAAGAGACACAGATGGTAAGAATGATTGATGTCATGAACAATGCTAGACAATCTGAGCAAGAAAGAACACTAGTTATTGATGATAGAAGAAAGATTACAGAAAAGCTACAAAAGAAAGAGTCTGAAATACAAAGACTTACAGAGCATTAGCATGAGATCACAAATCAGATTATTCTTATGAGTCAAGAGGCAAATAGAATGAATGTTGAACTCATTGAAATAATAGAAGCTATCAGTGAGCTAAGGGATGAGAATGAAAATTTGAAACATGAAATAAGAATTCAGCAGCAGCATAATGAAATTATAAAGAAAGTTGAAGAAAGCAATAAAAGAATGGATGAATTTCTTGAAGGACAACGAAGTGTCAACAACAACACTAGTCTAGGCTTTACCGAGAATGGAGAATCACCGAATCAAGATGATCCAAAGAATGTCTATGAAAATTCAAGACCAAGAAAGTTGACATGCAATCACTGTGAAAAGCAAGGCCACACATCAAATGTATGTAGAGGCAAAATGAAAGGTATTCTTGAATCCACATCTTCATTCATAAGATTTTGTTATAAATGTAACATGAAAGTACATAAAGCATATGAATGTAAGTCTGAGATGAAACAACCAAAGAAGGAAACCTACATGGACAAATATTGTCCTACTTGCAAAATGAATGGGCACACAACTCTTGAATACTGGAAAAAGAAAAGGCAAGCATGGAAGCCAAAAGGTCAAGAAACTCCCTATCAACTGAAAAAAGTTAGTAACCAGTATGTATGGGATTAAAATAGTTTGACAAATTGTACAGCATATAGAAGATTTAGTCACATTGTTGCAAACTATATAAGACAGTGGACAAGAAAGTATAGAGGCTGGACTAACCCTAGAATGGCATGCTTACACTAACATAAAGTTGGTCATCTCAAGAAAAATTGCAGAGACCGAATGACAGAGCCAGCACATATTGCAATAGAAACACCATTGAAGACATCAGGAGAATGAGAGACAAAATGTGGAGAAAAGCTTCAAACAATTATGAAGTGAGACCGAGGAATGCAAATGGTGATACCCCATCCAATGGATCTAGTTACATAACCACCCCCACCTAAGAAGAACAAGTATGGAACTGCATTACACTATGTATTATTTTACATAAGTTCCATAATATGTTGATGAAATGCCAAATTAGCATAAGTAAACATGCATCATAATAGTACTTGTTAAAATCTTTGATAACTATTCTATTGGGTAATACAATACCAAAATCCATCAGTATACACTCAAAGATAAAACTGCCTACACTTACCGAGAATCGTCGGTTAACGTGAGAAAGCAAAGTTGCTAGTATAAACCAAGACTCGTTGGTAATCAAGCAAAGTTAATAGTTGTTTGCGCACAACACCGAAACTCGTCGGTAAAAGAAAAGAGTTAAATGACCACCCTGAAACGTCATGTTTTCACTGAAGAGAAGTTAATGTTCAAACTGATGAACTTCGTCTTCAAACACCGAGGAGTGGTTGAGCATTAATGACTCACTTTTTAGGGAAAATGCCCATAAAAGGGTGATGAAAGGGTTTCATTCTTCACCACAACCAAAGAAGAATGATGAGAGAAAAAATTGAGCAAACAACGAACATCATAACAGAGCAACTTCAACTTGACCCAAAGCACTCCAACAGATCAGTGATCATTGCAGGTGTAAATAGTAAGTTTCTACGACAACTGAGAACTCTGTTTATGCATTTTTCAGAAAGCCCCAAATTTCTCTGAAACAGTGACCACGACCTCAAGAACCACCAAACAGAAGAACATCAAGAAGGATGAGGTTAAAATCATCAATAATTTTGTATGTGAGTTACCACATTACAAGATTTCCCCTGAGGTTGCATCACAACCCAAAAATGCTGGAGCATTCTTGCGAAAACCAGCTAGGGTTTTTCTCGTCAAAGATATGCGATCTTACATCCACTGCAAGATTGTAGAAATTGGTGATTTAGAGGTGGAACAAGCTTACAAGAAGTTGTGTAATGAAGATGGATCCATAAAAGATGAACACAAACACATATAGGTGAAAGGGCTCACTAATGCTCTATTGTTCCCTAAGGAATTCAAAACCAAGTGGATTCAATTAGTACTGAGTCAAATGCACAATCACAAACTATGGCTGGATGAGCCTAAGATGATAACTCGAGGTGTTATCCATGTAGTCACCGATTACTCCATAACCAAGAAGGTAAAGGCATTGAAACACCCACCTAAGGCTGAGATTTAGAAGAACACAGGAGCAAAGTGTAATGGCAGAGGACTGAAGGTATCTACTATAACCGATGATGAACTTAAATTCGGAGCATGTGTTCTAGGTTATAAATTCTTCCAAGCTAGTAGGATGAAAAACATAGCATTTGGTGCAGTAGATATAGCATACAAGATTGTAAAGAAAGGTACTCAGTTGGATCTATCGGCACTTCTACTAAGCCAACTAGAAGAAAACTTGAGGACTATAAGAAATGCTAAGACAAATACATGTAAGTTTGGATCACTTATCATGTGCATTTTCTTTTACTTTCAAGAAACATTTCCATCAGTAGGAGATGTAAAATGGGATACCACAAAACCGGTCACCATGCAAATTAGTGAATACATAACATCACTGGGAGACAACTTTGAAACATTAATGGATGAGTACTTTGCAGGATTCAAGGACCGAATGCAAAAAGGGGTTAGGATTCCTGAAAAACTTATAGAGAAATTCAAAGATGATATATGTTGCATGGTTGACATCGACCATACATACATCAAACCTATCATACAGAGGACAACATGGTTACAACTATTGGAGTATGAGGTAAATATTGATTAAGCATCCAAGGCAATCGATGCATTGATAAATGAACCATTAGAAAAGAAACAACCAAAGTTCAGAACTTATGAGGAGGCCAAATCAAGAATCAAATATGGCCTAGTTGTAAAGCAAATAGACAGGAAAGAGGATAAAATGGTCAAGAACCTAAAGAAAATACTATCAGTAATTGAAGAATAAAATGAATAGGAAGAAGAAGCTAACAGGGAGGAAGAGACCAAAGGCCAATCACCCATCAGTGAAGCTGCCAAAAAGAATGACTTTGAGGCCACAGAGTCAGATTCACCACCTCCTCCACTAGCTAAGAAGCCAGAACCACATCTTCTTCAAGAACAAGGAGCCAAACAGGTAAGGATTCAAGTCCTTCACCCTTGAAGAAAGGGAAAGTTAGAACCTACAAGAGGAAACCGGCCACACAGAAAAGAGATTCATCAAAGAGAAGAAGGTTCATTCAAACAAGCAAAGACATTGAGGACACCAAACAAGATGAAGGTGTATAAGTAGAAAAGATTAAGGTCCCAGAAAGCATTAATGAGGTATGTAAATCTATTGCAAATTTAGGATTTATTACAGATTCTAAGATCAGAAGATGACTAAAACTAGATCCAGAAGATCAAAACAAAGTTGAAGATGCCATCATTTCAAAGATGTACAAATTCAAGTACGTACCAATTCAATTTGAAGGTAATAATGTACCGAGGGAACTCTTGGACAGATTATATGCCAGATGGACATTTGCATTAAAGAATGAAAAGGAGATAAGGGAAAGAGTACTTGTTTCTCTTATGCTTCCTAAATCCAAGAGGGAAGAAATTGATGAGATGATGGAGAATCATAAAAAGGAGTTCTCACCCAAGTTGACAGCCTACAAATTTATTGAAGGGAGGCTTATAGAGCTTGAACAATAAAGTCACAAAAAGTGGAGTAAAATATTCAATAGACCTATTGAGGAAGCTAGCCCTGAAAAAATACCTACAATAGAAAGATGATTATCATGCAACTCAAGAACACATCATAATCAAAGATGCAGAAGATGACACATTAGTTGAGTTAGATAAAGAAGAACAGGACACAACCGGCAACAAGAATATGGATGTTGCAGATGAAATATGGCCAGACACCACTAAGGACAACATTGTGGATAACATAGTCATCGACATAACTAATGACCCAGCAGAAGAAATACAAAAGGATGAAGATGTCACTATTACAAAGGAAAAGACCGATGAGTGGGACACAACATTTGATACTTCAAATGTGAACTTCCAGGAAACATGCCAATATTGATGCAAGCCATCAATATTCTTCAAGAAAAAGACAAATCACCTGATAAAGAGTCAAGCATTCCTGAGGATGTAGGGGATGAAGGAAAGAAAGACAACACCGATGATTAGAAGGACATCAGAGACACTCAAACTGTAACTGAAACTGACAAGGTCACAGAAGGAGAATCAAAGCAAACAGATGGAGACACAACCAAGAAGGATGCATAGATAAAGATAGATGAAGCTAAGGACACCAATGAAGGAGGAACACCCAAAGATGGCACTCATGAGGAAACAAAAAAAGTTTCTACTGATAATGTAAAGGTTGATGTGGAGACGTCTACAAAAAACTAACAAGCTAAAACTGAAACAAAGCAGCAAAAATAGGCAACACCACAAGTAACTTCATCAAGTACCACAGACAAAGCTGAGAAGATGGCAATGGTTCTGCACTCAAGTGAAACACAGAAGAAGAAGAAGAATAAATCCAAAAAGAGTAAGTTGGAAGTCACTTTAGATGAAATCATTGAGATCCCCAAATGTGATCCAACCACACTTGACTATGAAGCACTGAAGGAATATGGTGAAATATGCCAGAGGAAGGCATTACAGGAGAAGCTGAGGAAGAAGCACCGAGACTCCATGGTGCTAGAAACAACAAGGGACATCTTGCACCATATTGTACCTGACATTGATGTTGATCAGAATAAACCAATACTTGATAAACTAGCCACTCTCACTGAAGCCATTACAACACAAAACATTGATGCAGAGAAGGCAATTGAAGAGAGAGCAGAGCAGAAGTACCAGAAGAAACTTGTTGAGAAAATCAGCCAAGAAGTGGTAGTTAACAAGGTAAAGCTTTCAGAATTCATAAGTGAATTAGATCCTATTATTCCTAAAGCTATTTCCTTGATTCAACAACTAAGCACACTGGAGAAATTCACTAAGGAGCATAGTGAAAACATAGCAAAGTTATATTCTGATCTAGCTAATAGTGCTAAAATCTTAACCACTGGAGACAATGCAAAATAAGTTGCATTATGAAAAGATTATTGAATTAAAAAGGTTAAGGCAAGAATTGTGGGAAGCAGAAACACAATTCAGGGAAGAGGTCACTAAGCTCCAGGCTCAACTTCTACCAAATCTGACACTACTTCAATAGCATATCAGTTCGGAAAGACAACTGATAGAAACCCCTAAGATGTCTGTAGCAGACAACATCTATGATATGCACTCAAGGATTACACTCGAGCACATGGCTCTAGAGAATATGAAGGACCAATGGGAGAAGATGATGGAAGACATGAAGTCTTCACACTCACATTTTTTATAAGCTATAAGGTATAAACCTTAGCCCTTAATATCAAAAAAGGGGGAAAACAATGATATGTATAGATAGGCAACTATATAGTACCAAAAAAAGGGGAGAGTATAATGATATACCGGCATATACATAGGGGGAGTCATGAAAAGACTGAGGATTATATATGTTGTACATAATTAATATTTTGTTATTATTTTGCACATATCAGTATTTCATACTAATGTCAAAGGGGGAGATTGATGACATTAATTTTCCATTAGTATGCAAAGAACACTTTCGTTAAGCATACACCGAAAGACATGACAAAGAGCAAACTGAAAATGCAGATACAAGAGATCACCCAAAAGTGGAACCCGACAAGCAGGTCATAGTGCAAACTGAAAGAACAGTCACAGAGGAACCTAAAAGACAATTCAAGTAGGAACATTGAAAATCAGTCTAACTGATTTTAGAGCATAACCGACCGACAGAAATTAAAAGTTAGTTTCAGCCCGCAAAAAGTGGATCTGACTTCCAAGTCAGATAAAATAGTCATGTTCTATTTATAGAGTCTTGATTTGTTTTTAAAATCATTTCTTTAGGGACAATAAACATGAATGTAAGTGCTTTAATCAATTTAACTAATTTAAAACACATAGACTAGGAGATAAAGGTAAAGTTGTAAACCTGTGATCTTAGAGTTAACATTGTTTTACGTGAAACTTGATTAGGTCAATCTGCCTTATAAATAGATGATGTAATCATTCATTACTATATATGAGAGAGGGATGAGAAAGGATACGAGAGGATGAATGAAGCATATGAGCACATCTATGGATCATATTGAAAGTTCCATGAACCAAAACAACAAAAGGTGAATTTTGTTAGCAAGAACCAAGAACAGAGACTACCGAGCATCAGAGGTATTATTCAATCACATTAGGTGATATACTTATTCATGTAATCTTAAATGGATCTGTAATCAGCAATAGGAGATTGCATACACCAGGTCAAATTGTAATTTTCTATCATTCTAACAAGTGAAGAAAAGTGTAAAATCCTTTCAAGGAAGGTGGATTTAAAAGTCCAACTATAAATCTCTTAACCGAGTGCACACTCAATAGTGTTTCTAAATCTCTTAACCGCATAGACTTTAACAAGTCTCCACAGATACTCTTTACCGAGTAGATCATCAAAAGTGATAAAATTGTAAGCCTTAACCAGCCCCTTCCAATCTGTAGATAGTGAATAATTTGTGGGTGCCATCCCCACCTCAGTTTTTACTTCCTAACAGAATTTTTATGCAATATCATATCTTGTGTTATGTGTCAATTACTTTTATGAATGTTAACATGTATGGTTAATTTTATGAATTAATATATCTTACATCAAGATAGTATAGAACAGATGGTTGGATAAACATTTGATAACTTAAAGGATAAAGGTTAAAAGAAACAAAAGTTTTAGAGGTACTGATTCACCCTCCCCTCTCAGTACACACTTCCCATTAATTCCAACTCATTGCCTCTTTTTTCTCAAATGCAACTCAGTGTCCTATGTTGTTCAGCTTTGAAACACTCAATAGATTATAGTTAAGTCCTTTCACCCAATATGTATTTTCACATCTGATCAAATTATTCAACATGATGGTACCTTTTCCTTCAATTGGGAAAGGTGAGTCATTACCCATCCTAACTGATCCACCATTATAATATTCAAAAGTTTCAAACTTTTTCTTTATCTCCAGTCATGTGATGAGTACAACTACTATCAATAATCCAGACATTAGTTTTTTTAACTTTAGATATGAGTACAATTTCAACATACCTTTCTTCTTTGTCTGAATCATCCTTCATAGAAACAAATACTACCTCAACATCTTCATTAGAATTAGTAGTAGAATTTTTAGCTTTGTTTTCAACTAGGTAACAAGCCTTCTTGGCTATGTCTTTGTAATCTCGGTTATCTCTTCTGTCAGATTATCGGTCGCTTCTGTACTCTCGATCATCACTTTTGTCATACTTCTTTTCATAAGATATTTTATTGTTTCTTTCATCCTTTGTCTCGTTAGGGCATCTAGCAACAAAATGTCTAATTTCTTTTCAATTAAAATAGACCAATGTTAATTTACCTTTATGTCTTCCTTTACCTCTATGTAATATCCTAGCCATTAGTGCTTCAAGTTCATCAAGTTCTTGTTCATCACTATCACTGGCACTATCATTTCTCAGTGTGTCTTATACTAGATTTGCTTATTTTCATAGAAGATTTCAATGCAGACTCAATAATTGGTAAGACACTATTGTCATAGTTATTCATCTCAAATGAAATAAGTCTACGAATAAAAATATCAAGAGTAACATTGTTACTAGTTGGTGCTCTCATTCTTGAATTGTAGATACTCTAAGAGCATAAAGAGGCAATAAGGTTCTCATAATTTTACTTACAACTATTTCTTTCTCAAGTACTCCTCCTACTCCACAGATAGAATTAACAACTTCTTTGATCATGTCACTATACTAAGTGATGTTCTCTCCTTCTTTCATTTTCAGGTCATCAAACTTTCCTCTTAGGCTTTCAGCTTTAGCTCTCAGCACATTGGCATCTCCTCCATGTACTAGCTTGATTTTGTCCCACATTTTCTTTACAGAGGTGCATGTTTTCACATCTTCAAATTCAACATCAGATAGTGAAGAAGCAAGTTCTATCATCATAGAATTATGTTCATATTTCTTTCTCAATTGATCAACAGTCAGAGGTCCAATAGGTGCAACATATTCAGTATCCAAGTATTGTGTGACATCATTTCCACTACCTGATAGGTGAAATCTTATCCTGATTTTCCATGATGCAAAGTTGTCCTTGTTCAACTTAGGCACATCCCTTTTACTCATCTTGTGATCTTTAGCTTAAGTCCCTTTAAAATTTCTTCCAAGCACCAAATCTCTAATACCAATTGTTAGAATAACTAAGAGGGGGGTGAATCAGTGGCCTTAAAATAATTCCAAAAATCCAACCAAAAACTTATATCTCAAATATAATATCCTCTAGTTATCTTTTAGTCCATCAAGATGTATGCCTTGAATAACTGTAACAAATATAAACTACTCAGAAAGATATATTATTTATCTTTTCTAGACTTTATCGAGTAGCAACAAACAAACTTAGTGTTAACCGACCAATCCAGTGTCACTAATGTGTAAAGAAAAATATCAATGAAATGAAAGAAATAAACATTTGACATAGATTTTAATGTGGAAACCCTGTTAAGCGAAAAATCACTTGGGACCGGTAACCCAAAAATTTTCACTCTTCTGAAGTGAGCTCGGTGAAGAGCCAACCCTGTTAAAGGTTACAAACACATTGTTAAGTGAAACCTTGTTAGAGGATTTTAAACTAACAGTTTTTCTTTTGACCTAACACTCACTATGTTGTCAACAAGAAAACCTTTTGATACTCTTGAGTATCTCAATACATTAAGGACTGTTAAATCCCACTCGGTTAAGAGATTTTCTGAATCAATGGTTAAACTGATACAATAAATGATTTGTTCAATAATACAACTTTAAATTGTAGATATTTAGATCTATTGTTAGTCCAATAATACCTCTCTGATCAATGTTCACTTCAGTTCCTTTGCTTTCTTTCTTTGTTCTTTCTGCTTAGTGAATGCTTTTCCCTCTATTGCTCGGTGTCATCAGAATTCCTTTGGCTCTATTCTTCAGCCTGTATGATCAGATCTAGATGAAGACTTCTATCTTCACAAGAATTATACTCAGCATTCCTTTTTTCATAATGAATTCCTTGTCTCTTTATATAGACATGATTAGCCGCTCAATCTCCTTGTTTTTGTCGTAGATCACTTCTTGATCCGTAAAACTTTCCATTATTTTCTTTATCTCATAAAGCTCTGCTTTAGTTTTATTCCATAAATCTCTCCTTGATAACTACACTTTAAATCTCTTCCATGCTTTAGTTTAACTTATCATTAAGAATAAAGAAATCAATCAGTCAATCCCTAAATATAGCTCTTGACAGCTAAGTGTTTTGTCATTCTTTAACTTTAGTTCTGATCGGTCATCAACTCCAGTTAGCTTGGTCATTGACTTCAGTTGTGCTTGGTGAAAACTTCAGTTATGCTCGGTAAATAGTTCTTGCTCAGTTACTGTGGTGCTTGGTATACACTATGAACTGCTCGATGTTCACTATCCATTGGTGTGCACCGTCTGTCAGTGTTTATTGTCACTCGATGTATACATAACTTTTATGTTTTATCGACCACATAAACTTTGTCTCTTTGGTCTCTTCAAGTTTATGACAATATGTGTATGAACAATCAGATTATATCAAGTTGACATCGATGAAAATACAATACATTAACCAATTTAATGTCTTGCATTCACTTTTGCAACTCGGTGATCATCAACTTATCATCTTCAAACATTCAATCAATTATAGTTCATGAGTTAAAGCTTAAAATTTGGAGATTACTTTCATATGTTTGAAATGATGATTGTATTATAATAGTTTTGTTGATTTTTTGTCAAAGTAAAACTACAAATTTGTTCCAATAAAAAAAAGGGAAACATCGTTTGGCATAAAAAAAAAATCCTACTCAGTGTAAATCAGAACAATTCTAAACAACACCTTGATATTGACAAAGATATGCACATGATAATCTAGATGTTAGTGATCAGACAAAGCAAGAAAGTGAAACATTGTTGATGTAATGAAAGAAAATATGCAAAGTTGGTGCGAAGAATACTGAAGGAGTATCATTTTTTAGTTTTAGTCAATATCTAATGTATAATATTTATAGATCCAAGACCTCAAGATACATGAACAATATGACTCAGATATAAGATCACCATGCAATTATTAAAAGTGTAGTGATTATTTATACATCTGATGATATTAAAATATAGAGAGCATGTACATAAATAATGTTTTTGTCACAATCACAGTGAACATTAAGGGAGTCTTGCATTTTTTTTTACTAAACAATGTTTTCATTAATAGTCAAGGCACCTCCCTGTTTCAACGTATATATAATAGTCATGAGAAAAATCTACTCTTACCATGAACATGTTGTTAGAAAAGAAAAGAAGGGCAGATTTACTATCAGTTGTATCATCTTAAAATGGAAGCACTTCCATTTGGATGAGTTTAGCACCCTCGTTTAGTATGTTTGCATAATAGATTTGCATTTTTACATGTTTAGGTGAAATTAGGGTTAGGATCTGTTATGCCCTGCATCCCCGTCCCTACATTTTGTGTGCAAAATGTTGGGTCCCCCTTTTTTTTTTTTTGCTTTTGTTTGCTTTTGCTTGCAGCTTTGCCTGGTCTTTCTTTCCCTTTTTGTTTTCTTTCTCTGAGGTTTTCTTCCCCTGGTGTGGTGTCTTGTTTGTTTGGTTTTCATCTCTAGGACTCCGGTCCTGGAGGTTGTCCTTCGTTGGGAACCAAATTTTGGACTCCGGGATTCTTTTCCATGATGTTCTTATGGATATCATCACGAGGAATCCATGGGCCCGGAGTTCGTAGGTTTTTCTTGTCCGGGGATCGCCGCAAGGAGGAGGATTACCTTTTTACCGCGGGTATAAATGGAAATTATCTGTCACTTTCACACTTACCGCAATTAAAACCTTCAAGCACTTAGAGTGAATTAGAGAGTGATTTCAAAGTGATTAACAGAGCATTTACAGAGAGTTTATGGTAATCAACGCTTAACATTTTCAGTCATTCTCAGGCAATTGCGAGTGTTTCATGGTGGTGATTCTGATCGATTGACAACTCGAGCTGTTGTAGAGCTCCTATGGTAAATCCTCCCTTTCCTCCACCTTCTACGTTCTCAGGTTGGTGTTTTCGCTTTCCCGCTTCTCTATTTTTCTTCCGCTCTTTGGTTTTCTTCAGTTTTGTTTGGTTTTTGTTTGTCTTGTTTTGTTTTGTTTCTGTCTGGCTTGTTGTCTTTTGGTCTTGCTACCCGTCGGTGGGTCGGCTCTGCCAGGGGGTTGTCCACCCTCTGCGTAGAAGTAGTCTATCTGTAAAATAGTGTAGATAGTTGTATATATGTTTTTGCCTTGTCTGTTTTTCCCATGGGTGTCATCCCACGTTGTATATTTGCGTATATATGTGTATAGCTGTGTATAACCTCTGTATATCTCCTTTTTTCTGTGTATATATCCCTCATCTCCATGTATATCCTTCTAGGTGGCTTGACAAGCTGGTCGAGTTGCCTCTGTTTCTTATTTTCCACCTCCGAACTCGCTTCGGGGTAGAAAACCACCTGTTTGAAACTCGACTCTTGGCCGGTTTCAAACAGGCAGTTTTCTCTCTCCTCCATGAAGTCTGTCAGAACCTCATTTATGCCCCATGTGCATAATCAATCCCAGCAAAGTGGATTTCCCTTTTCGCATGTTTAGATAGTTGGCTCCGTCGTCATCGCCATAACTTGCATTCAATACCAACGCACGTGGCGCCCACGTGGGCTTGACAACTTGCCTTTTCACATGTCCTCACTAACGGTCATTTCTCCAGGCCTCGGGCCTCTTACCACCATCCATCCTGTTCCTTTGCCAAGTCTAATAAAATTCCCTAGATCTAGATGTTTAATGAGATCTTAAGTTTACGATGTGTTTTGTTTTTCGGTTACCTTTACATGATACTAACTTTTCAAGAAAACAAACATCACGGTGGTAAGATCTCCGGACCCTGGAATAATTATTTTGATGAACATGTTTAGACGATCGCTTTGCCTTGTAGGTTCCCAGAGTTCATGTTCCAAACATGTCTGAGACATCTGCATCATCTCCGCCCGGAAGTCCAGAACTACCAACCGCAGCAGAGACTAGGGCCGTCGTAAAGTCCAAGATGGAGAAGGCCCTGGAAAAGCTGCCCCTCACCATGAATTTTCTACAGGATAATGTCATTGTGGGCTCAAAGATTGATTCCAAGGTAAAACGTATGACCGACACCAATGTCGGAACTTGGGCAGAGATGCAGGCCTTGGTGAAAGTAATGCACATCCAGCGACAGGCTAGAGATCAACTAGCGATCAACGTTAGGGGCTCTGGAATCCTCCAGGAAGCTTGCTTCCCGTACTCCATGCAATCTCCAGAGCTTATCCTAACATTGGCAAACAACTACAACTCCTCTGTCCGGGCCGTTATGCTCGCAGCTGCAGAACCCACAGGATACCCCACTCCACTGGTGTCCCTCGACCCAGTCACATTCCAGGCGAGCCTAGGTATCCCACAATTTGATAGGGCTACGGTGGTTACAAGGACCGATGCCTTGACCTAGTTTACACAACTGAGGGATGTTGCCCGGGTATATATGAATACCCTCTGGCTTAAGGCCCCAAAGAGAATGAAGATAGAGATTCCCTGCTCTGAATTCAAGGAGAGCATCCAAATGGGAATGATAGCATTAGCCCAGGTCTTTGGGTAACCCTCCACCCAAGAGTTTTCCAAATGGATGTACTATTTCCTCCTCAGCATCTCCACCAAGGGAGAATTCTTTGACTGGGCCACAATAATTTCCAACCATGTCGACTCCCAGTTCCAGCAGTTGAACCGGAAGAAGAAGTTCTATATGTCTTCTTATGTTTTCTGGGCCGTGGCGCAGCATAGGCCCCATTCTCACGGCCTACTTACTGACGGCGTGCTCAGAATTGGCCTGGGACAAAAAGCACCATGCGACCATTTCCCAAAGATTTAATGGGAGGCCAGCTTCCCCAGTTTCTGTCGAGTAAATGACGCGTTCATTTACTACCATCTGCTTACACCCACTCGGGACGCCGGATACCGCCTATCCACTGAGGTAATGAAGTTGGTCCATAGTTATGGACACTACTATATTCAGTTCCAGCAGCATACATACATTAGGGTCGTCGGCTTCTCCGGGAAACCCTACTTGTTGCCTAGGCATTGTGGGGACAAGATCGTGCTGCTGGAATATTGTAGGCAAATAATAGAGGTGCATGCCTTCTTTGCCCTCAAGAAGATCCCCAACATCCTGTTCCCAATCACCTATGGGAACTACACATGCAGTCTGGCCGCCGCAAAGGAGGCGGATAAAGAGCTAAAAAGTTATAACTTACAAGAATTTTATTTGGCGCAGAAAAATTTTGATTCGCATGGCTGAATTACAACGGCAATGCCCAGGGCTTCAGAGCCCCATCGTATACACATGGGGGACTTCTGGGAAAACTACCAAGATTATGTGGATGTGCGGAGCTGGCACTATATTAGAATGATGGCCGGCATGATGCATAAATTGAAGCTCCAGAAGTTCCCGGCAAATTTCTCAGACGCCGCCCCCACTATCGATCCCCAGTACAAGGAAAAGGGGATCAATAAAAAGGCCCTTCCACCAGTAAATTGGGCCGCCCAGGAAGGGCCCACTATTGAAGACTTCACTTGAGAGGTGGTCGAGAGAAGCCACGCCTATTTCAAGAAGGTGTGCCCTGGGAGTACCCACCGAGCAACCCAGCTGGCGCTAAAGCTAACTCCACCACCAGTACCAAGATTAACCCCAGGGGCTGGGACTTCTTTGTAGGGAGCAGATAAGGGAAAAAGAATAGCTACAACCCCTTCTACGCAAGAATTCCCCATCGCAGAATAAATAAAATAGTCGGTGGCGGCCTCCCAACAAATGAGGGAGCAATTAATAACGAAGCTGGCCACCCCACCACTTATGACCGGGCCACTTCGTCCTCCTTCCTCCCCGTCATTATCAGCCTTAATGGTCAAGGTGACGGGGGTGGATCCCCTGGAAGCAGCGGCAATAAGAGATGCGGGACCTCCTCTGGTTACCCGGAGGAAGAAAAAGCTCAGCAAAAAGCCTAAGGTAGAACCAGCGCCGGAGACCTCCCGACCCCAAGAAGTGGAGATTCTTTCTTCCAGTTCCCCGGAGCCGGAGAAAGAAACAGAGCCTGCAGAGGTCCCAGCCAGTCCCCCTCAAGAAGAAGAATTTGATGTATTTGCGGCCGATGAGTTCAGAAATTTGTAGGGGGACGATACACAAGCAGGGGTAAAAGTCCCGGGGGCGGAACAAGAGGCTACGGAACAAGAAGATATTGAGTAAGAGCCTGCACAGGGACAAGAGCAGTAGGTAGAGGAAAAAGAGCCAGAACCAGAGATTGCCTCCAAGGCTCAAACAATGCAAGGTCCGAGAGTGGACCAACAAAAACCAAGTTAACAAATGGCATCCGCTGGGGGAACCGGACCTTCGGGAATAACCGTAACCCCAGCTGCCACATTCCAAGGGCCACTCCCGGGAGAGACCTTCGGGAAGGTGATCACAATGGCCCAAACTCTAAATCTTGGCCCGAAACGTCCCCTACTACCAAAAGAGGTACCAACTGAGGAGGAAGCCCTGGCAGAAGAAGAAGAGAAATAAGAGGAGCAGCACGAAGAAGAAATCCCCGAGGAAGCCTACCAGGGTCCAAACCCAGTGATTGACATACAAGACAAGGCTGAAGAGATGGAGATTGAAGAGAATGTTGCTGCAGAAGAAGTTAAGGCAGGGAGAGGAACGGATGAGGTCCACATTACTGAGGAGTAACAGCCACAGGACACCGGGGAAGAATCAGGAGAACAAATTCTGGCAGGAAGGCCACCCCTACCACCTCAATGGCTGGTAGAAAGCAAGAAAAGAAAGGCTCAGTCCGCTCTGGTGATTCCTCTCTCCCTGGATGAAATGATGGCCCAAGTCCCAGCCCCACCGAAGGCAAAGAAATCTCGGACAGTTCACACTCTTCAAACTGGGCCGGGTGGAGAAATAATTGTCATTGTGGCAACACCTCCCCCAAACGCTGATGAAGCAACTGCGGATCCTGCAGACTACAGTGTTGCCGAGGTATCCCTAGGTAAAAGGGGAAAGCAAGGTGAAGTAGACTTGCTAAAGGAGGCAGCAAGGGCAGTGGAGGCCCGATATGAGAAAGAGGCCCAGAGGCTCAAAGCTGAAAAGAAAAAGAATGCAAACCTTATGGGGTTGCTTACTGAGCTGGCCTGACCCATTAATGCCGCTCCTTTGAAGACCTCCACATCAGAAGAAATACCGCAGAGTGACATAGATTCC
Organism: Thuja plicata; assembly: GCA_018584345.1. Taxonomy (NCBI): domain Eukaryota; kingdom Viridiplantae; phylum Streptophyta; class Pinopsida; order Cupressales; family Cupressaceae; genus Thuja; species Thuja plicata. The sequence goes on from MU223576.1 coordinate 986,806, forward strand.
CTGTGAGTAATGAAAAATAAATCCCAGGCAGTGGACGAGTGGGTCACCCTGCAAGTAGGGAACACCCAGCGTTTCCTAGCGTCCACCCTCCCAGATCTATTCACGGCCCGACAGGTTATTCATCAGGTGGAAACACTTATTGAGTAGTGGGAGGGCGACGCCGAAAATTACCAAGCATGGAAGGTGGAGCTCGAAGAGCTCCTCACCTTGGGAGAGGATATGATTTCTAAATCCAGAATTATGGGTGATGAATCATTTGATTTTGTGAGAACCCAGCACTCCAGACTTGACCTCACATTGGAGGTAACCAAGCAACTAGTAGGGTCCCTACAAGAAAAGGTAAATGCTGTAAAAAATTCTTCTAATTTATACAAGTCTTTTGTAATAAAGGCTTTCGGGGCTGATCCCCTTAGCACAGATACATGTACCCCTGAAGATTCAGTTTTGGGGAGTTTTGATGAAATAATGAAATCCCAGTATCAATCCCCGGAGGGGATAGATGGGGCCCAGATGGAAAAATTAACCAGCATGATACTCAAAGGTCATGATGCGGCAAGAATGGTGGATGAATTTAAAGAAAATGTTCCAGACCTGGGGGAACAAGTTGAAGTGGCCAAGCACAGAAGGGCTAGCCTGAAAGATATAGATGAAGATGGTATTTCCCGCCTCCTCCAGGCTTTCAATGATAATAAACAACCTTGAGCTTTCTCCGGGGGATGGGGAGAACTCAAGCATTGGGCATTCTTTATTCTTTAGGGACGTAAGTTCCCGAATCCTGTAGTGCCAGATCCAAAATTTTGTATTCTTTAAAGTGATCCATGTCCCGGTCCCCGAGGTCGACCGATCACTTTCAGAGGCGGTTAATAAAGACTGTCAGAAGGTAGTTGGCCATATCAAGAGGCGTCAGCTCGGCAGTTGGTTTTCTAACAAGGTGGTCTTCTCGAGGCACTGCTCAAAGGTACACCTAGCACATTGGGGATAGGGCACCATGTTTCCCATTTATGAGGCATGTAGGCTCAGTCCCTGGGGGACCTACCTTCTTCTTTCTCCTTTCTGGCTCTCTTCTCGAGACTAATTCTTCCGATGAATATTCTTGTCTTATTCTTCTAACATGGCAGACCTATTCCATCTCCAGGTCCTTTGTAGCATGGCGCAAGTAGTACTGTCCCCCGGATATTGTATTTTATTAAAACATGATGTAAATAGGGTTAGGGTTAGAAGAAATTTGTATAAATCGCCGAACCGGCCCATTTCCAGGGGTCGGCAAAATTGATGATTTTGTTGTGCACAATAATAGCAAAGTGATTTCTCATTTCAGTTGCAGAGCTCAATGCTCCTTTGTTCTGTTCTCAATAGTTAGATGCTCCCCTGGAGCCACCATTGTATCATGCACCAGTGGTTGCTGGAAGGAATATTAATAAAGAAGGAAGAATTCTTGGCAATGATGTTGTTGGTATTCCTGCTTCTGAGTTAATGGTATTTCATGTTTTAATGTTCCTTATGTCTTCTACTCTGATATGTTAAAAGTAGATTAACGACCACTTTTCCCTTGCTAATGATGAGGTTCTAATTGACGGTTATGTATTTCTTTGGTATTTAGTATAGTCTATCAGAGTGTTATTGATGTTCTAGATGTTTAAGCATGACTGTAGTTAGATTAAATGTTTCTAACCCTGCAGGATCTTTTTCGCTTTATTTGCTAAGTGTGGAATGCTAGGGGAAACCTTACTTTATCGAATCTCCGAAGAAAATGAGTTGAAGAAACCAGCTATCCCCCTCAAAAAAAGTCACTTCTCCCCAACCAAGCCCCGTACCATTGTGACCCGACACCCAGGTGCTTGAAGGCCTGGAGAATTTATTTTCCCTGAACAACCTTTGCAGGCGGAGTTGGCCGATACCCCCGGAACCCGGTGACAAATTATGACTGTTGGCAGACCCAGTCAGCAAAACCATGTCAACAGAAACTAGCGCTAAAAGGAGGGCATGAACTCATCCCCTTCCAGAGACTCCAATTTTACACCTCCTGAGGGTTCCCCGAGTTATAATTTTAGGAGACAAGCCTTCAGCGGGATTGGGTCTTTTTCCCCAGCTATATTCGAAAGAGTCCTTAGGTCTGCCCTGAATCCTGGAAGGTTTGTCGAACTCGAGCCTCTTGCTCGAAGGAAATGAACTTTGAAAATCATACTAGCTACTATTGTCTAGGGATCTACCATACCTCCGAATACCCAAACTCTTCAGACAATCCTGGGAACCAGTGCCCAAACTACCCAACCTATAGTTCCCCCAATGGCCGCATATTTCGAAAACACTAGGTCCCCAATGGGAACTTTTTCGGGCGTAATCAATGACTTACCTTCTCACCCAGAGAAGATCTGCCCACAATATGAGCACTTAGGCTCACGGACCACAGAAGAACACTTACAGGCATACAAAGATGCCATGAACTAACACCGGATCCAACATGAAGATGTTGTGACTCAAATGTTCCCCTTGTCTTTAGGGCAAGGCAAGTTGAACTGGTATCTTAACCTTCCTGCCAACTCCATAAACAGTTGGCAGGACATGGAGGATGCCTTCCTGGCTGCCTTTCGCGTGCATGTGGACCCAACCTGGTCCCATAGCCAGTTCATCTCCATTAGGAAGGAACCCAATGAACCTCTTACATCATTCAACCATAGGTTCTAGCACACTTTAAAGTGGTGCACGGGCCCCTTCATTCCATCCCTGGAGGTAACCATACAGACCTATCTCAACGCGATGGACCCTTTCATTGCCACTCTCCTTTGGAGAACAACCGCCGCAGGCGACCAGGACACCTTTGCAAAAGTCTACAACCTAGCCCTAGAGCTGTCCCCCGGTGTCAATAAATCCCCGGGTGGGATTGGGTAGAGCACACCTTTCAACATAATCCCTGGCGAAACTGCATATGTCAGGGGATACAACCCCAATCTAGCAATAGGTGCCCCCTCGATGGCGATGAATCCTCCGCCACCCTTGATAGACTAGCAGGCGCGATACGTTTACCCAACCCAGACCCAGATGACATCGGGTCTGGAAGTCTTCCCTTAGAATCAGCTGCAGCAGGTACAAAAACCTCAGGCACAACCATCCAGAGTGCCCTTCTTTCAGTCGTCCGTGGCTGGAGGATTGCCGCCCTCAACTCTGGCTAATGCTGCCGCCTTCCTGGGAAGCCAAAAACAACCGCAGCCATCACATTGTGACACAAACACTCAATTGACTGCCGAGGTCGAATCCCTCTAGAGAATGTTGTCCACCTTGACTATGGGCATGGGCCAACTGAAGGCGGGGTCCTACGCACCCCAGAACTCAAATTCCCAGAGGGGAAACATTTTCTTCGGCCAACAAAATAACAACGCTAGGGGAAGGAATTTCAACAACAGGTCTAGGCCCAATCAACAATAGTGGAATAATAACGTGAACACCGGAGGCCCACCTCCAAACCAAAATGCCAACCAAAATGGTGCTGGACCATCACATTTTACGCCAGTCGCAGACTTCTAGCCCATGACTAATTGGTGTAGACTACATGATACTGGTTCTCATAATGAGGTGAATTGTGCCACCTTGGAGAAGGTCATCATGATCTCCCAGCTGGACAGGCAGTAGGTGCATGATGCATCCCCTCTGGAGCCCCCTGCTCAAGAGCCAACCAACAGTGCCTTCACCTGTGATACCATCTTCTTCAGAACTTCTGGGGAGGATGAAGAAGAATCTAAACTACAGGGATTATTTGATGAATCTATCCTGCCCTTTGAGGCCAACGCCTTTACTAACCTGCGGACTCCATACAATACTCAAATTCAGGCCGGTAACGGACCAGCTTACACGCCCACACCTCCTATCAAAGATAATCCTCCTCCCTGGAATAATACGACTGATCAGCCAGCTCTTCCAAAAGGTCCTAGCTCTAACCAAGCAAAAGACCTCACCGAGGAAAATCACCCATTCCCGGGAGGAATATTTGATATTACGAAGGCGTTAGAACAGACCACCACCTCCATGACCTTGATGGAGGTTTTTCTAAACTGTCCCAAGAAGAAAAAGTCTCTTCTGAAGCTCTTAGGGAACCCGGAAGCCATCAGCCACCCACCCAAGACTGTCTCATTCGAAGATGCTAACACGGTCATCTTCCAGGGGAATAATGAGGATCCTCCCTTCCTACTAGGCCTGAATATCCATGGCAAAAACATACACAATTTCCTAGTAGACTCTAGAGCTTCGGGTAACATCATGCCCTTGTCCGTTTGTTAGAAGCTCAGATTCCACCCCACCCCATCTAATGGCGCAGTAATCCAGCTGGATAAGACTGCTGTAAAAATGGTGGGGGAATTGAAGAACGTCCGGATACACCTTATCTAGGACCCCAGGATAGCTAGCATCATTGACATCCAAGTGGTGGACATCCCAGAAACCTACAGGATGTTATTGAGCCAGAATTGGTCTAAATCCCTAAACGGCTACTTTTCGACCGACTTCACCCACTTATGGCTTCCATGGGAGGGAGAATCCAATAAGATCCAGGTTGAAAGTGAGCCCCAAACAAAATAGGCCCTTACCGAAGTTGGGAGGGTCAATGAGGTCTTTTTCTCTGAGACTTCTCTGGGGGTGTACCGACCTTTGGAAATCTTAACGTTTGATTTCATCCCCAGAGAAGACCCCGCCATGCTACAAAGAGCCCAAGACCTAGACGAAAAGATGAGAGTTGAAATTGGCTCTCAAGGTGCCACAGCAACCCTTACCACACTCCTATCTAGCACTTGGTGCCGAGTACACTACCAGAAACATTCAGAGCTCGAGTGCGGGCCATGCCTTTCAATCGCTAACCGGTACCTTGATACTTTCCAGAATGAGCAACTTGCAACTAATTCCCTGGGACCCAGTACTATGGGATGCGCTCCTTTGGTGCCACCTCCCCAAAAATCCCAAGTCCAAACACCTCCGAAAGTAAATTCTACTTTCATGCCGGTAGCCCCCGGAGGAATCCCTAAGTCTCCCAGTAATAATCCAAAGAAAACTACTCTGTCCCAGCCCCAGATTACAAACAATGACTTATGGACCCTTAAGTTTGATGGGTCCCGATCCAAACAAGCTTGTGGGGCTGGGGTAGAACTAATCAACCCACGAGGGAATTCCTTCCTTGTGTCCTACAGGTTGTAGTTTAACTGTATAAACAATGTCACAGAGTACGAGGCTTTGGTCCTTGGGATCTTATTTGCACTAAGGAAAGGTGTCACCCGCCTCCGGGCTCTGGGTGATTCAGAGTTGATTGTTAAACAAGTCTGGAGTCAATACACATGTCATGACAAAATGTTGGCCGCATACTGCAACTGGGCTTGGAGCCTTATTGAATATTTTGATGCCTTTGGCATTAACCTCATTCCCCGGTGATGGAACTATGTCCCGGATGCCCTCGTCATTTCCACCAGCACACTTGAGCCAATGGCCGACTCACGACTCTGGAGATTTTCGGTTGAGATGGTCCCCACCCCGTCCATTCTAGATAATGTCACCCACTTTCAGGTTTTTGAGGATGATCAGCATATCCTGGCTTTCATGGCAAATGTTGGTGTCTTTGAAGATCAGATAGTGGAGGAACAAGACCATGACGATACTGGGCAGAGTGATGAAGATGATGGAATCATGGACTTGCCTACTAACACCATCCCAAAGGGGATGGTTTCACTGGAATGAATCTTTGACTCAGACCCTCAGGCCCGTGAGAAGGTGTCATCCTCCTCTGAGGGAGGAAAGTTTGAAAAAGTTAACATTGGCCAGCCTGGTGAAGAAAAGATCATTCACATCGGTACCTCCTGTTCCCCTGAGGAAAGGGAGAAGATTCTCACAGTTATTTGAGAATACATCGACATAATTGCCTGGGGTTATGAAGACTTGAAAACATATGATACATCCATCATGACCCATACCATTCCCCTAAAGCCTGACGCTAAGCCCTTCTGGCAGTAGCAAAGACCGGTCAACCCCTTGATAGAGCTCCTGATTCATCAGGAGGTAGAAAAACTGCTGTCAGCCTAGATTATCTTCCCAATTTGGCATACTACATGGGTTTCCAACCTGGTCCCTGTGAGGAAAAAGAGCGGTGAAATCTGCCTTTGCGTGGATTTCCAAAATTTAAACAAGGCCTCTAAGAAAGATAATCACCCTCTCCCCTCGTTGGATGAGGTGTTGCAGATAGTAAATGGATCTCAGATGATGTCCTTCTTGCATGGATATTTGGGATACAACCAGGTCATGGTCAAGTACAAAGATAGAGAGAAAATAGCGTTTACCACCAAGTGGGGAACGTTTGCGTACAGAAGAATGCCCTTCAATCTGATCAATGCAGGGGCTACATTTCAAAATGCCATGGACGTTGCATTCGAGGGCCTTGTGAATCGGTGTATAATCATATACATGGATGATTTGACCATCTTTTCCCAAGACAGGCGTGACCATGTCACCCATCTCGCTCAAATCTGTGAAAGATGTTGCCGGTATGGAATATCCCTCAACCCCAAGAAGTGCATATTTGGGGTCACCGAGGGGAAGTTGCTGGGGCATATCATCTCTGAGAAGGGTATATTCATAGACCCTGATAGATTCAAAGCATTGCTAAACTTATGAATGCCTGGCAGCAAGAAAGAGATGCGATCCTTCTTCAGGAAGATCAACTTCGTCCGGCGGTTCATTACGGGATTCGCAGAAATAGTCAAACTGCTCAACGAGATGATGAAGAAGGATACCAAGATCGAGTGGAGTCCTGAGGCAAAACGGGTGTTCACCCAGATCAAACAGATAATAACGGAAGCACCTGTCCTGGCTAGTCTGGACTATTCCCTTCCGTTTTACATTTACTCGTTTGCTTCGCCGCATTCTACTGTGGTGGTGTTGACCCAAAAGGTTGAAGGGGAAGAATGACCAATAGCTTTCATGAGCTCCCCCTTCAAGAACGCCGAAGTCTGGTATTCATCACTGGAAAAATACACCTTTTCTCTAGTTCACGCCGTGAAGAAATTCTGGCATTATATTCTCTGTAGCAAAGTACACGCTATCATTCCAGACCAGGTTGTCAAGTCTCTACTGATGCAGAGTGAATTGGGCGAGAGACGGGGGAAATGAATGGCCATCCTCCAGGAATATGACTTAGAAATGCAGCCCATGAAGATAGTCTGGGGCCAGGGACTAAGTCAAGCAATGGCAGAAGAGACTCCCTGCATAGAATGTCAGACTTACACGGTGGAGTCTATTACCCAAGATTCGTGGTACACTGATTTAGTATACTTATTACTAAACAACAAATGTCCAGAGGGATTACCTCCCCACAAACGCCACACCCTGCAGATGAAAAGTGCACACTTCATGATCAAAAACTTTGCGCTTTATCATAGAAACTATGAGGGAGTGTACCTCCAGTGCATCGACAGAAACCAAGCTGCAAGAGTGATTAATGAATTCCATGGACAGTTTGGAACCGGGCATGGCTCAGTCGATGCCACTGCCCATCAGATCCTTCAGGCTAGATACTATTGGCCCTGTATATTCAAAGATGTTTATGCTCATGTCATGAAATGCCATACTTGCCAAACTGCAGCACATCGTGAGCGTAACCCAGCCATGCCCTTACAACCAGTCTACGAAGCTAGACCCTTCACCTAGTGGGCATTTGACTTTATTAGGGAAATCAACCCCAACTCGTCTTCCAATCACTGATACATTCTGACTGCTACTCATTACTACACTCGGTGGTCTGAAGCTATACCTTGCAAAAACAACACGGCAGACGTAGTTATCAAGTTCCTGGAAGAAAACATCGTCACACGGTTTGGAATGCCCTTTGCTTTAGTATGTGACAATGGTATGGCATTTTCTTTAGTGCAGTTACTCGAATGGACCTACAATCAGAATATCACACTAAAGTTTTCCAGCAACTATTATCCTCAGGGAAATGGCGTTGCTGAATTGACAAACAAAAATTTACTTGAAGTGATCAAACATCTATTAGAACAGAATCCCCAGGATTGGCACCAAAAGTTGAAATTTTCCCTCTGGGCAGATCGCATTCGCATTAAGGCCACCCTGGGAACATCCCCATTCCATCTGGTTTATGGTCAGAACCCTGTATTCCCAGTCAACTTACAAATCCCAGTTTTACAGTTTATGCAAGAATTTAGCAGCAGGGACAACATTATGGAGGTTTGGCTCTTAAATCTGGTGCGGATGGAAGAACAGCGAGATGCAGTTCTTAAACATTTTGCGCGTCACCAAGCAGTGGTAAAATGATGGTTTGACAGAAGAGCCCAATATAAAGCTTTTCAGATTTTGGATCTGGTCCTATTATGGGACAAGGCCCGGGAGAAGAAAGGAAAGCACAACAAGTTCCAACGGCTCTGGCTCAGACCATATCTCATTTCAGAAATCTACGGGGCAAATACTTACTGCCTTAACACCCTGACTGGGGAATCTGTTGCATTACCCGTTAATGGACAGTTTCTCAAACACTACTTCGAGTAGGGTAAGTTGGCCCAAAGTTGTATTATATGTAAAACCTTTTGCTTGTAAATATCTCTTCCAGATACCTCGTTGCGAGGTACCCAGTCTTGTAAATAGTCCTGCCGACTGTCCTCCAAGACAGTCCTCTTCTATTGTTTCTATTTTTGTTTTTGGTTTTCTTCCGGTCCCGACATTTTGTTCTGCCTGTGTAGGAATTGGAATGCTTCGCATAACTCTGACTTCCGGTACGATGTCCACGGCATGGTAAACTTTAGAATTTGTTTTTAGCACAGTGGAGTCGACCCGGTCCCCGGGGTTGTTTTACGGGTATGGCACATTTTGAGCAATCTCCATTGGGTGTTGTCCCCGAGAGTCTAGCAGTCAGTGAAAACAAATAATATAAGGAACAAGTAATCAGACACACCACGGGTAGATCAGCTGTACTGATTGGTTGACCCACGTCTGAAACTCTAAAGAAATTCTCCCCGGGTCTGGAGTTTTATCCTCTCTTCGAACATCTAAATATGGGTGGATAGGTGAAAGAAGTACCGCCATTAAGATTAGCTAAGCTTAAGATTAATGGTGAAAGAAGTACCGCCTTCCCCACCCAGAAACAAACAAAATAACAAAAGAGAAAAAGTGGGACAAAACTCTGGTCTCCGGGGGAAGCGAGCGAATTGATGACTGGTTCGATGTAATTAGTACCTCTTCTCTATTCCTCCTAGAGGTCATCGGCTTGATTTCCTTCCAAAGCACACATGACACCACTGATGAAAGACTACAGACTGACTCTTATGTGGATGGATTCTCTCAGATATGTTGCTCTTTGCCTGTCAGACGCTTCGATGGTGGCTTGTTCCAGCTTTGCTAACCAAAGATTCTATAGTCCTCAAATGCGCTAAGGCATTTGTCCTAGATAGTCGCCATTTTTTATGCCCTGCATCCCCATCCCTACATTTTGTGTGCAAAATTTTGGGTCCCCCTTTTTTTTTTTGCTTTTGTTTGCTTTTGCTTGCGGCTTTGCTTGGTCTTTCTTTCCCTTTTTGTTTTCTTTCTCCATGGTTTTCTTCCCCTGGTGTGGTGTCTTGTTTGTTTGGTTTTCATCTCCGGGACTCCGGTCCCAGAGGTTGTCCTTCGTTGGGAACCAGATTCTGAACTCTGAGATTCTTCGCCATGATGTTCTTATGGATATCATCATGAGGAATCCCTGGGCCTAGAGTCCGGAGGTTTTGCTTGTCCGGGGATCGCCGGAAGGAGGAGGATTACCATTTTACCGCGGGTATAAATGGAAATTATCTGTCACTTTCACACTTACCATGATTAAAACCTTCAAGCACTTAGAGCGAATTAGAGAGTGATTTCAAAGTGATTAACAGAGCATTTGCAGAGATTTTATGGTAATCAACGCTTAACAATTTTAGTCATTCTCAGGCAATTGCAAGTGCTTCATGGTGGTGATTTTGATCGATTGACAACTCAAGCTATTACAAAGCTCCTGTGGTAAATCCTCCCTTTCCTCCACCTTCTGCGTTCTCAGGTTGGTGTTTCCACTTTTTCGCTTCTCTTTTTTTCTTCCTCTCTTTGGATTTCTTCAGTTTTGTTTGGTTTTTGTTTGTCTTGTTTTGTTTTGTTTGTCTGGTTTGTTGTCTTCTGGTTTTTCCACCCATCGGTGGGTCAGCTCTGCTAGGGGGTTGTCCGCCCTCTACGCAAAAGTAGTCTGTCTGTAAAATAGTGTAGATAGTTGTATATATGTTTCTGCCTTGTCTGGTTTTCCCGCGGGTGTCATCCCGCATTGTATATTCACGTATATATGTGTATAGCTGTGTATAACCTCTGTATATCTTCTCATTTATATGTATATATCCCTCGACTCCATGTATATCCTTTTGGGTGGCTTGACAAGCTGGTCAAGTCGCCTCTGTTTCTGGTTTTTCGCCTCTGAACTTGCTTCAGGGCAGAAAACCACCTGTTTGAAACTCGGCTCTTGGCCGGTTTCAAACAGGCAGTTTTCTCTCTCCTCCATGAAGTCTATCAGAACCTCATTTATGTCCCATGCACACAATCAATCCCAGCCAAGTGGCTTTCCCTTTTTTCACATTTGGACAGTTGCCTCCACCGTCATCACCATAACTTGCATTCAATACCAACGCACGTGGCACCCACATGGGCTTGACAACTTGCCTTTTCACACGTCCTCACTAACGGTCATTTCTCTGGGCCTCAGGCCTCTTACCACTATCCATCCTATGTCTTTTCCAAGTGTGATAAAATTCCCCAGACCCGGATGTTTAATGAGATCTTAAGTTTACGATGTGTTTTGCTTTTCGGTTACCTTTACATGATACTAACTTTTCAGGAAAACAAACATCACGGTGGTAAGATCTCTGGACCCAAAAATAATTATTTTGATGAACATGTTCTGACGGTCGCTTTGCCTTGCAGGTTCCCAGAGTTCATCTTCTAAACATGTCTGAGGCATCTCCATCATCTCCGCCCGGAAGTCCAGAACTACCAACCGCAGCAGAGACTAGGGCCGCCGTAAAGTCCAAGATGGAGAAGGCCCTGGAAAAGTTGCCCCTCACCATGAAGTTTGTACAGGATAATGTCATTGTGGGCTCAAAGATTGAGTCCAAGGTAAAATTGATGATTGACACCAATGTCAAAACTTGGGCAGAGATGCAAGCCTTGGTGAAAGTAATGCACATCCAGCGACAGGCTGGAGATCAACTAGCGATCAACTTTGGGGGCTCCAAAATCCTCCAGGCAGCTTGCTTCCTGTGCTTCGTGCAATCTCTGGAGCTTATCCTAACATTGGAGAACAACTACAACTCCTTTTTCCGGGCTGTTATGCTCGCAGTTGCAGAACCCATAGGATACCCCACTCCACTGGTGTCCCTCGACCCAGTCACATTCCAGGCGAGCCTGGGTATCCCACAATTTGATAGGGCTAAGGTGGTTACAAGGACCGATGCCTTGACCTAGTTTACACAACTGGAGGATGTTGCCCGGGTATATATGAATACCCACTGGCTTAAGGCCCCAAAGAGGGACCCAAAGAGAATGAAGATAGAGATTCCCTGCTCTAAATTCAAGGAGAGCATCCAAATGGGAATGATAGCATTAGCCCAGGTTTTTGGGAAACCCTCTGTCTAAGAGTTTTCCAAATGGATGTACTATTTCCTCCTCGACATCTCCACCAAGGGAGAATTCTTCGACTGGGCCACAATAATTTCCAACCATGTCGACTCCCAGTTTCAGAAGTTGAACCGGAAGAAGTTCTATATGTCTTCCTATGTTTTCTAGGCCCTGGCGCAGCAAAGGCCCCATTCTCATGGCCTACTTATTGACGGCGTGCTCAGAATTTGCCCAGGACAAAGAGCACCGTGGGACCATTTCCCATAGATTCAATGCGAGGCCAGCTTCCCCAGTTTCTGCCGAGTAACCGACGCATTTGTTTACTACCATCTGCTTACACCCACCCGGGACGTCGGATACCGCCTGTCCACTGAGGCGATGAAGTTGGTCCATAGTTATGGACACTACTATATTCAATTCCAGCAGCATACATACATTAGGGTCACCGGCTTCTCTGGGAAACCCTACTTGTTGCCTAGGCATTGTGGGGACAAGATCATGCTGCTGGAATATTGTAGGCAAATAATGGAGGTGCATGCCTTCTTTTCCCTCAAGAAGATCCCCAACATCTCGTTCCCAATCACCTGTGGGAACTACACATGTAATCTAGCCGCCGCAAAGGAGGTGGATAATGAGCTGAAAAGTTATAACTTACGAGAATTTTATCTGGCGCAAAAAAATTTTAATCCGCATGGCCGAATTACAACGGCAATGCCCCGGGCTTCAGAGCCCCATTATATACACATGGAGGGCTTCTAGGAAAACTGCCAAGATGGTTTGGATGTGCGGAGCTGGCACTATATCAGAATGACGGCCAACATGATGCATAAATTGAAGCTCTGGAAGTTCTTGACAGATTTCTCAGACGCCGCCCCAACTATCGATCCCCAGTACAAGGAAAAGGGGATCGATAAAAAGGCCCTTCCACCAGTAAATTGGGCCACCCAGGAAGGGCCTACTATTGAAAACTTCACTCGAGAGGTGGTCGAGAGAAGCCATGCCTATTTCAAGAAGGTGTGCCCCGGGAGTACCCACCGAGCAACCCAGCCGGCGCCAAAGCTAACTGCACCACCGGTACCAAGATTAACCCCGGGGGCCAGGACTTCTTCGCAGGGAGAAGATAAGGGAAAAAGAATAGCTACAACCCCTTCTGTGCAAGAAGTCCCCATCGCAGAACAAATAAAATAGTTGGTGGTGGCCTCCCAACAAATGAGGGAGCAATTAATAATGAAGTTGACCACCCCACCACTTATGACCGGGCCACTTCGTCCTCCTTCCTCCCCATCATTAGCATCCTTAATGGTCAAGGTGATGGGGGTGGATCCCGTAGAAGTAGTGGCAATAAGAGATGCGGGACCTCCTCTGGTTACCCAGAGGAAGAAAAAGCTCACAAAAATCCTAAGGCAGAACCAGCGCCGGAGACCTCCCGACCCCAAGAAGTGGAGATTCTCTCTTCCAGTTCCCCAGAGCCGGAGAAAGAAATAGAGCCTGTAGAGGTCCCGGCTAGTCCCCCTCTGGAAGAAGAATTTGATGTATTTGCGGCCGATGAGTTCATAAATTTACAGGGGGATGATACACAAGTAGGGGCAGAAGTCCCGGGGGTGGAATAAGAGGCTGCGGAACAAGAAGATATTGAGCAAGAGCCTGCACAGGGACAAGAGCAACAGGTAGAGGAAAAGAGCCAGAGCCAGAGATTGCCTCTGGGGCTCAAACAATGCAAAGTCTGGGAGTGGACCAACAAAAACCAAGTGAAAAAATGGCATCCGCTGGGGGAACTGGACCTTCGAGAATAACCGTAACCCCAGCTGCCATGTTCCAAGGACCACTCCCAGAAGCGACCTTTGGGCAGGTGATCACAGCGGCCCAAACTCTAAATCTTGGCCCGACACCTCCCCTACTACCAAAAGAGGTACCAACTAAGGAGGTAGCCCCGGCAGAAGAAGAAGAGCAACAACAGGAGCAGCACGAAGAAGAAATCCCCAAGGAAGCCTACCAGGGTCTAGACCCAGTGATTGACAAACAGGACAAGGCTGAGGAGATGGAGATTGAAGAGAATGTTGCTGCAGAAGAAGTTGAGGCAGGGAGAGGAACGGATGAGGTCCACATTGCTGACGAGCAACAGCCATAGGACACCGGAGAAGAATCAGGAGAACAAATTATGGCATGAAGGCCACCCCTACCACCTCAATGGCTGGTAGAAAGCAGGAAAAGAAAGGCTCAGTCTGCTCCGGTGATTCCTCTCTCCCTGGCCGAAATGATGGCCCAAGTCCAGGCCCTGCCGAAGGCAAAGAAAGCTCAGATAGTTCACACTCTTAAAACTAGGCCGGGTGGAGAAATAGTTGCCATTGTGGCAACACCTCCCCCAAAAGCTGATGAAGCAACCGTGGATCCCGTAGACTATAGTGTTGCAAAGGTATCCCTAGGTAAAAGGGGAAAGCAAGGTGAAGTAGACTTGCTAAAGGAGGCAGCAAGGGCAGTGGAGGCCCGATATGAGAAAGAGGCCCAGAGGCTCAAAGCTGAAAAGGAAAAGAATGCAAACCTTATGGGGTTGCTTACTAAGCTGGCCCGACCCATTAATGTCGCTCCTCCGGAGACCTCCACATCAGAAGAACTACTGCAGAGTGACATAGATTCCCTGTGAGTAATGAAAAAGAAAGCCCAGGCGGTGGATGAGTGGGTCGCCCTGCAAGTAGGGAACACCCGGCATTTCCTGGCGTCCACCCTCCCAGATCTATTCACGGCCCGGCAGGTTATTCATCAGGCAAAAATGCTTATTGAGCAGTGGGAGGGCGATGCCAAAAATTACCAAGCATGGAAGGTGGAGCTCGAAGAGCTCCTCACCTTGGGAGAGGATATGATTTCTGAATCCAAAATTCTGGGTGATGAATCATTTGATTTTGTGAGAACCCAGCACTCCAGACTTGACCTCACATTGGAGGTAACCAAGCAACTGGTAGGGTCCCTACAAGAAAAGGTAAATGCTGTAAAATATTCTTCTAATTTTTAAAAGTCTTTTGTAATAAAGGCTTTCGGGGCTGATCCCCTTAGCACAGATACATGTACCCCCAAAGATTCAGTTTTGAGGAGTTTTGATGAAATAATGAAATCCCGGTATCAATCCCCAGAGGGGATAGATGGGGCTCAGATGGCAAAATTAACCAGCATGATACTCAAAGGTCATGATGCGGAAAGAATGGCGGATGAATTTAAAGAAAATGTTCTAGACCTGGGGGAACAAGTTGAAGTGGCCAAGCACAGAAGGGCCAACCTGAAAGATATAGATGAAGATGGCATTTCCCGCCTCCTCCAGGCTTTCAACGACAATAAACAACCTTGAGCTTTCTCCAGGGGCCGGGGAGAACTCAAGCGTTGGGCATTCTTTATTCTTTGGGGACGTAAGTTCCCAGATCCCAGAGTGCCAGATCCAAAATTTTGTATTCTTTAAAGTGATCTGTATCCCGGTCCCCGAGGCCAATCGGTCACTTTTAGAGGCGGTTAATAAAAACTGTCAGAAGGTAGTTGGCCATATCAAGAGGCGTCAGCTCGGCAGTTGGTTTTCTGATAGGGTGGTCTTCTCGAGGTGCCACTCAAAGGTACACCTGGCACATTGGGGATAGGGCACCGCATTTCCCATTTATGAGGCATGTAGCCTCGGTCCCCGGGGGACCTACCTTCTTCTTTCTCCTTTCTGGCTCTCTTCTCGAGACTAATTCTTCCGATGAATATTCTTGTCTTATTCTTCTAACATGGCAGACCTATTCCGTCTCCAGGTCCTTTGTAGGTTGGGGCAGGTAGTACCGGCCCCCAGATATTGTATTTTATTGAAACATGATGTAAATAGGGTTAGGGTTAGAAGAAAGTTGTATAAATAGCCGAATCAGCCCATTTCTAGGGGTCGCCAAAATTGATGATTTTGTTGTCTACGATAATAGCAAAGTGATTTCTCATTTTAGTTGCATAGCTCAATGCTCCTTTGTTCTATTCTCAATAGTTAGATGCTCCCCTGAAGCCACCATTGTATCACGCACCAGTGGTTGCTGGAAGGAATATTAATAAAGAAGGAAGAATTCTCGGCAATGATGTTGTTGGCATTCCTGCTTTTGAGTTAATGGTATTTCATGTTTTAATGTTCCTTATGTCTTCTACTCTGATATGTTAAAAGTAGATTAACAACCACTTTTCCCTTGCTACTGATGAGGTTCTAACTGACGATTATGTATTTCTTTGGTATTTAGTATAGTCTATCAGAGTGTTATTGATGTTTTGGATGTTTAAGCATGACTGTAGTTAGATGAAATGTTTCTAACCCTGCAGGATCTTTTTCGCTTTATTTGCTGTGTGGAATGCTAAGGGAAACCTCACTTTATCGAATCTTCAGAGAAAATGAGTTGAAGAAACCAGCTATCCCCCTCGAAAATAGTCGCTTCTCCCCAACTGAGCCCCGCACCGTCGTCACCCGACACCCAGGTGCTTGAAGGCCCAAAGAATTTATTTTCCCCGGACAACCTTTGCAGGCGGAGTTGGCCGATACCCCCGAAACCCAATGACAACTTATGACTGTTGGCGGACCCGGTCAGCAAAACCCCGTCAACAGGATCTTATGGATCCTTCTAGATTTTTCCTCTCCATGGCTATTCTTTCTAGGTAGGACCTATGTATTGGTCCTCCTAGGCCTCATCTTACTCTCTCTCTAGGACTTTTGGGCCTTCTTAACACTCTGACTCATTCCCCTACCTTCCTAGGTCCCCAATTGACCCGAGAGCCTTTCTGACACAGCCTGCTGACCTACCTGAAAACTCAGGTCAGGGTCAAGGTCAACCCTATCCTAGGATAGGGCCAAGGTTGACCCTATCCCCTGATAGGTGTTGGTTCCCGTTTCCAGATCTGGAGCTTATCGGGGTCCAAAACTTGAAATAGGTCCCCGGGTTCGGATGCAGAAGTGTTTTCTCCGATATTTGAAATAATATTTTTTCTCCTTAGTTGGAAAATGTGATTGGACCATGATTCAAGGTGAAATTTGAATTTGGATCCATTGCATTGCCCTAGGAGACCTGTATTGAAATCTCTATATAAACACTCTCTTTTGCCTTCATTTGATCATGAAAGGAGATGAAACAAAATCGAGAGATTACATGATGGAATGATGAGGCAAGCAAGTAAGAGGATGATATAGAAGGACAAGCTAGGAGGAAATATCATCATCTTCAATCAAAATCATTCTTCAAAGACAATTTATTATGGATCTTCATTGAAGCAAGAAGGCTTTCTTTTTAGATCTACCATCTTCAACATTCAAGCATTCAAAGGACATTATCATGGGGTAGCAATTACAAATTATGAGTTGATAGGAATACTTTAGCCTTGGGGGCTTGGTATGCTTTATTTATCATATTCAAATCTATGCATTGCTTTCTCATTTACATGTTATGTTATGATTGTTAATCTAGAAGATTAGATCTTGATATTGCATGTTCAAAAGACTCTTTCCAAAGAGCAACACACACACAATATACATTCTACATACTCAGCTATTCGTGGAGGTGGAAACCACCAAAATGGGGGTTTGAATAAGGAAAAACCATATATAGCCACCCCAAAACCCCCTTTTCAGATATTTGCAATTACAAGACAAAAAATCTGAGGCCAGATCTGGATACCCTTTTCAGATTTCTTGCAGACTGTGCGAATAGGGATGCTTTCGGAGTTGAGCAGATCGAGTTGGCAAAAGTGGTACAGGGTCAACCTTTTTCATAAGATGATATCGGAACAAAAAAATATTTCTGGGTTTTGTCCGTCTCTCTATTCAGGTTCGGTATCAACTATTAGCATCTGCAGAAACAGTCTACAGAACTTAGAAAAATAGTTTTTCCAGATCTTCTATGTCATGAGGTAGGCATCTTATCATATCATTCTTTACATGCTCTTTTCCATCCTTTTGATCAATTTAATTAAACATAATATCCTGAATTTGGACATAGGATTTCCCTTCATTATACAAATCTTATTTAGGAGATCTAGGGCATTCAAAAACCCTCCAAATTTAGATCTTACATTTTGGTTAACCCGCGATAGACAACTCTTTCTTTTTGGTGTTAGATTTACATTTCATATTAGATCTTGCATGAACATAGAAATAGATTTCTTATTTTCTTGCATTTATATTCTGCAAAAATATATAAAAATTATAAAATTACCTTTAAAAAATACAAAAACATTTACATTTTTCATGCTTGTAGTAATTCCTTGTGTTCAACATGTATGATTTTTGTTTTGAATACTTTGATGAGGATTT
>MU223576.1:1046122-1064465 GCA_018584345.1 Thuja plicata
ACAAGGTCACACTTAATAGTGTGTTTGTAACCTTTAACAAGGTTGGCTCCTAACAGGGCTCACTTCAGAAGAGTGAAAATTTGGGGTACCGGTCCCAGTGGTTTTTCCCTTAACAGGGTTTCCACATTAAAATTCATGTGGTATGTGTGTATGATTCATTTCTTTATTGTCTTGCATCTTACATAGCTAACTCTGGATTGATCGGTATACTCTTCTTATTTACTGAGTTTTGGTAAATAGTTATACTACTTATTGATAATCAAGAAAGAATAAGGATTGATAGAGAAAACCGATAGACAGTTAATCATTATTAGTATTTCATGGCATGCATCTTGTAGGGACATAATAATTTGAGATTTATTGATTGGTGGTTAAGTTTGAAGGATAAAATTTGAGGCCAATGATTCACCCCCCCTCTTAGTTATTACTAATAGATACATAATGACAAAGAGCTATAACTAACATAAATGGAAACCAAAGAATATATCTAACCTATATTTGAAATATGAGAACATAATGTAAGGTATAGAACATTTGAAGCCTTTTTTATTTGGAAACAAAATGTTTGAAACGTTTTGTTCCCGGTGTTTTTTTCTTGAAATTTTCTAGAAGATTCCAACAATATATGATCTTTCCAGCTTTTTGACAGCAGCTTTGTAACTTGTTCTTGTACACAAAAAATGGGGACAAGATTGTCTAAAGGGGTTTCTTTGGTCAAACCCCTATTTAGGAATCAACCTTGAAAATGAAATGAAATTGCATAAAGGAAAGTATGTAAAAAGGTAAATATTCGATTCACCTTGCATAAACCCTCATGGACAGATGCAAAAATCCCTCATACCCATAATGATGTTTGAATCTACTTGAAATCGAAGAGTTGGCCTTGAAATGTAGAATACAAATAAAGGATTCCCTCACAAATGCATGGATATATGTTTGTAATACCTAGATCTTCAATGCAAATATGCTTGATAATCACTTGCAAAGAAGGATAATGGATGAGAATAGAAGAAGGTTCTTCTTTCTTGATTGATAATTCCTCTACTTGGACATCGTGGGAGAGAAACTTTCTTTGATTGGAGTATATTTCCTTTGAATTGAATTATCTTGAAGGATTGGAGACTTGGAGAGCTTGATCTTGGATGCTTGCCTTCAAATCTTGAATCCAATTGCTCCATTGCTAAATTGCATTTGAAAACTTGATCTAGCTTGATTTCCAAAATTCTTACATGTAGTTTTGATATGCAAAATGAGGAGAGATATAGGGTTTATATACTCAATACTACATTTCAGGATTCAAAAATAAGCCAAACTGACCATGGGATCAAATTTCTTGATAGAACCCTGACATAGGGCACCAAGCCAAATTTGGGCCTAAACAAGTGGGAATGAAATGTTTGAAATGTTTTGTACTTAGGAGGTTGGGCCTGGATTCCAACTGGGAGCTGGGAGGAGTGAAAGGACATGGGAGGAAAAAGGCCAGGTTGCCAAGATCAAGCATAACAAACATTTTGATCTTGAAATCACCAAAATGAGGTCTAATAGGTCCTAATGGAACATCTAATTATGAGTGCTAACTTTTTAGGATGATACAAATAATTATAGTAAGAAGAACCTGTTGGTTCCCAAAATCATAGGTTTTCTAAACCCTAAGAATATGCCAATTTCTATTATTAGGTTCAACAAATGACTTTGGCCAATGAATGAGATTGATCAAAATGATCAAATTCCCCTACACTTTTAAATCTCCTAAACCAAGGCAGCTACACCTATATATTGATTTAAGAAGATCTGATTTCATATTATTTTATCTTCAATCTCTATCTCAGAATGAAGAATGGTCTGAAATAGAGAAATCTAACTTCTAATCCTACTTGTATCTCCTACTTGCACAAAATTGAAATTGAAATGATATATGAATGTGATAGTTTTAAATGATCAATGCCTTCTATATATTGGGCATTAGAGTTAATATTATGTTTCTTCACTGGTTATATATCACTTTATTAGACAATTTTTAAATTTAAACCTTGTGTAAATCTATTAATATTTGAATCCTAATATGTTCGATGAGTTATCTTATTACTATGACCTATCCACATGAATTTAATCTCTCCTTGAGAGAACTAAGAACACAAATCATACAAAGATGCTTAAGAATGATTTGACCAATCAAAAATATGCTTGATATTCAAATCAATATAATAAGAAAGCCACAACATATAGGAATCTTCAAATAATCTTGACTACTTGAGTCAATATAATAGGTGTAACCAAATTTGAAAACATTCAACTGTCTTCGTTACACAAAATCAAGAAGGAAGCAGATATTTTACAGAAGTATTTTATGATATATTATGTAATTGATGATGATGGTGCCTTTCACTCTTTTATAATTAGAAAGGAATGCTTCAGACCATTACAATGTTTTATAAAAACTCATTCATTTTCCTATCCCAAAGTCAAGAATAATTAATCATTTATTGACAAACTTCAATCTCCAGCTTGTTGAATTTTTCACCTCTCCTTAATGAAAGCGATTATTTCTTCTTCACATTTAAAATCTCCATATCCCTCATTCTATGAGAAATTTATTCTTCATAGAGTTGAGAAGCCTGGTGAGTTCAAGAGTCATGTATACCAACCATGCTCGATGTCGGGGAGTCAGGCACCTTTATGTATTGTCAAATTGAATAGAAAATGGTATGAAAGTTTGTATTCTCTCCTGACTAATCGACATTGAGCATGCTCAGGTGGTATACATGATTCTAAAATTCACCAGGATGCTCGACTCTACAAAGAATAAATTTCTCATAAATGAAGGATATGGAGATTTAAAATGTGAAGAAGAAATAATTACTTTCATTAAGGAGAGGTAAAACATTCAACGAGTTGGAGATTGAAGTTTGTTAATAAATGATTAATTATTCTTGACTTTGGGATAGGAAAATGAATGGGTTTTTATAAAATATTGTAACAGTCTGAAGCATTCCTTTGAAGTTACAAAAGGGAAATCAAGACCAAGTGAAAATGCATGATATCATCATCATCAATTGTAATATATCATAACAAACTTATGTAAAATATATGCTTCCTTCTTGATACTGTGTAACGAATATAGTTGAATATTTTCAAATTTGGTTTCACCCGTTATATCGACCCAAGAAGTCAAAATTATTTGAAGATTCCTATATGTTGTGGTTTTCTTATTATATTGATTTGAATATAAAGCATATTTCAGATTGGTCAAAGAATTCTTAAGAATCTTTGTATCATTTGTCTACTTGGTTCTCTTAACGAAAGATTAAATTCACATGGATAGGTCAAAGTAATAAGATAACTCATTGAATATATTAGGAGTCAAATAATTGACATATTTACACAAGGAATAAATTAAAAAATTGTATAATGGAGTGATATATAAATAGTGAATAAATACAATATTGACTCTATTGCCTACTGGATAGAAGGTACTATTCATTTAAAACTATCACATTCATATATGATTTCAATTTTAGTTTTATGCAAGTAGGAGATAGGAGTAGGGTTAGAAGTTAGATTGTTCTATTTCAGGCTATTCATGTCACTCTAAAATAGAGGAAGTGGAGATTAGAGATAAGTAGTTAGAATATTCAATCGTCTTAATGAGTACCCGGGTGTGATAAACTATAACTGATTGAATGTTTGAAGATGATAAGTCGATGATCACCAAGCTGTAAAAGTGAATGCAAGACATTAAATCAGTTAATGCATTGTATTGTCATTGATGTCAACTTGATATAATCTGATTGTTCATACACATATTGTCATAAACTTGAAGAGACCGAAGAGACAAAGTTTATGTGGTCGGTAAAACATAAAATTTATGTATACACCGAGTGAAAGTAAACATCGACAGACAGTGCACACCGACAAACAGTGATCACCGAGAAGTTCATAGTGTATACCGAGCACCGTAGTAATCAAGCAAGTGTTACCAAGCAAGAAATATTTACCAAGCATAACTGAAGTTGTCACCAAACACAACTGAAGTCAATGACCAAGCTAACTCGAGTTGATAACCGATCAGAACTAAAGTTAAATAATGACAAAACACTTAGCTGTCAAGAGCTACACTTAGAGATTAACTGATTGATTACTTTATTCTTAACGATCAGTTAAAACTAAAGCATGGAAGATATTTAAAGTGTAGTTATCAAGGAGAAATCTACAAAATAAATCTAAATCAAATCTTTATGGGGTAAAGCAAAGAATGGAAAGTTTTACGGATCAAGAAGTGATCTATGACAAAAATAAGGAGATTGAGTGGCTAATCATGTCTATATAAAGAGACAAGGAATTCATTATGAAAAGAGAGGACTGTTGAATATAATTATGGTGAAGATATAATTCTTCATGTAGATCTGATCATATAGGCTGAAGAACAAAGCCAAGAAATTCTGCAGACACCGAGCAATAGAGGACAGAGCATTCACCGAGAAGAAGGAAGAAAGAAAGAAATAGAGCAAAGGAATTGAAGAGAATATTGATCAAAGAGATATTATTGGACTAACAATAGTTCTGAATATCTACAAGTTAAATTTGTATTTTGAACAGATCATTTATTGTATTAGTTTAACCATTGATTCAGAAAATCTCTTAACCGAGTGGGATTTAACCATCCTTAATGTATTGAGATACTCAAGAGTATCAAAAGGTTTTCTTGTTGACATCATAGTGAATGCTAGGTAAACATATGAACTATTGGTTTTAAATCCTCTAACAAGGTCACACTTAATAGTGTATTTGTAACCTTTAATAGGGTTGGCTCTTCACTGAGCTCACTTCAGAAGAGTGAAAATTTTGAGTTACTGGTCCCAAGTGGTTTTTCCCTTAACAAGGTTTCCACGTTAAAATCTATGACTCAAATATGTATTTTTTTCATTGCATTGATATTTTTCTTTATACATTAGTTATACTGGATTGGTCGGTTAACTCTAAGTTTATTTACTGCTATTCGGTAAAGTCTAGAAAAGATAAACAGTATATCTTACCGAGCAGTTTATATGTGTTAAAGTTATTTAAGGCATACATATTGATGGACTGAAAGATAACTAGAGGATATTATATTTGAGATGTAATTTTTTGGTTGGATTTTTGGAATTATTTTAAGGCCACTGATTCACCCCCCCCCACTCTCAGTTATTCTAACAATTGGTATCAAAGCTTTGGTGCTTGGAAGAAAAGTTTAAAGGGATTTACGCTAAAGATCACAAGATGAGTAAAAGGGATGTGCCTAAGTTGAACAAGGACAAATTTGCATCATGGAAAAGCAGGATAAGACTTCATCTATCAGGTATTGGAAATGATGTCACACAATACTTGGATACTGAATATGTTCCACCTACCGGACCTCTGCCTTTTGATCAATTGAGAGAGAAACATGAACACAATTCTATGATAATAGAACTTGCTTCTTCACTATCCGATGTTGAATTTGAAGATGTGAAAACATGCACCTCTACAAAGAAAATGTGGGACATACTCAAGGTAGTACATGGAGGAGATGCAAATGTGCTAAGAGATAAAGCTGAAATCCTAAGAGGAAAATTTGATGACCTGAAAATGAAAGAAGGAGAGAACATCACTTAGTACAGTGATAAAATCAAAGAAGTTGTTAATGCTATCTGAGGAGTAGGAGGATTACTTGAGGAAGAAATATTGCCTGTTTATGTTATTAGAGTATCTGCGATTCAAGAAATGAGAGCAGTAGCTAGTAACAATGTTACTCTTGATAGTTTGATTGGTAGGCTTATTTCATTTGAGATGAACAACTATGAAAATAGTGTCTTACCAACTATTGATTCTGCATTCAAATCTTCTCTGAAAATAAGCAAATCTAGCAACAAACACACCATGAGAAATGATAGTGAAAGTGATAGTGATGAAGAATAAATTGATGAACTTGAAGCACTAATGGCTAGGAGACTACATAGAGGTAAAATAAGATATAAAGGTAAATTACCATTTGTCTATTTTAATTGCAAAGAGATTGGACATTTTGCTGCTAGATACCCTAACAAGAGAAAGGATGAAAGAAAAAATGACAAATCTTATGAAAAGAAGTATGATAGAAGTGATGACCGAGACTACAGAAGCATCCGACACTTTGACAGAAGAGATAATCAAGATTACAAGGACAAAGGAAAGAAGGCTTGTTACCTGGTTGAAAACAAAGCTAAAAATTCTACTACTGATTCTGATTCTGATGTTGAGGTAGTATTTGTTGCTATGAAGGATGATTCAGACGAAGAAGAAAGGTATGTTGAAACTGCACTCATATCTAAAGTTAGCAAAAATGATGTTTGGGTTATTGATAGTGGTTAAACTCATCACATGACTAGAGATAAAGAAAAGTTTGAAACTTTTGAATGTTATAATGGTGGATCAGTTAGGATGGGTAATGACTCACCTTGCCCAGTTGAAGGAAAAGGAACCACCATGTTGAATAATCTGATCAAATGTGAAAATGCATATTGCGTAAAATGACTTGACTATAATTTATTGAGTGTTTCACAGCTAAACAAAACAGGACACTCAGTTGCATTTGAGAACAAAAAGGCAATGATCTATAATGAAAAAGGAAAGTTGATCGATATTGGTGAACAAACTAAAGGTAATCTATTCTATCTTTATTATATCGAGACCACTTGTTTATTGGCTAGAAATGAATACATCTGGTTGTAGCATAAAATATTATGTCATGTAAATTTTGACAACATGGTTAGGATAAGTAAGAAAATAAAAGTGAGAGGCTTACCGAGTATTTGAAAGCCTGACCATGTTATGTGCAAGAATTGTCAAAAAGGAAAAATGACAAAGTCTAGTTTCAAGAGAAAAACCTACACATCTAATGCTATTCTAGAGTTAGTCCATACTGACTTATGTGGACCAATGAGAACAAAGAGATATTATGGTGATAGATACTTTATTCTATTTTTTGATGACTATTCTAGGATGATGACTGTCATGTTCTTAAAAGAGAAATCCGAAGTATTTAAGATGTTCAAATGGTATAAAGCTAAAGTTGAAAAACAAAGTGGAAAAGAGCTGAAATTTTTAAGATCAAATAGAGGAGGAGAATTTATTTCTGATGAATTCACTGAATTTTGTAATGAGCATGGGATTACAAGGTAGGTTTCTGCACCGAGAACACCACAGCATAATGGGATTGTTGAAAGAAAAAATAGATCAATTGTTGATTGTGCTAGAACATTGATGATTGAAAAAGGCATCACACAAACATTCTGGAGAGAAGCTGTAAGTACTTATGTCTATACACTAAACTGAGTTCAATTGAAGAACGACACCAATAAGACACCTTACAAGTTATGGTATGGATACACACCAAATGTGAGTTACTTTAGAAATTTTGGAAGTCAATGTTATATATTGAAAGATGATAGAAATGGGAAACTTGACTCTAAAAGTGATGAAGGAATATTTCTAGGATATTCTACTAAAAGCAAAGCTTATAAATGTCTGAACAAATCTTCTAACAAAATCATTGAAAGTGCAAATGTTAAAGTGGATGAATTTTCTGAGAAAAATGATGAGGAAAGCAAAAAGGAACCAGAAGATTACAATAGATTTGTCTACATTGAAGAACCTGACACCTTGCCCAAGTGACATAACAATGCAACCGAGCAACAAGCTGCACACACTGAGAATTAGGAAAATTCTCACAATGTTGAACCGAGTGATAATGAAGATCACAATGATGATAAAAATGAAGATCAAAATGAAGAAAAAAGATCTGAACCTGTACTTGCTAAATATGTCAGAAGACACCATCCACAGGACCAAATCATTGGAGACAAAAGAGCTAGAATAAGAACAAGAAGTAAGTCACTTAACAGTAGATGTTTGATTTGTGATTTTGAGCCTAAATCTGTTAAGGATGCACTTGAGAATCAAGAATGGGTTAGTGCAATGAATGAAGAGATTGAATAGATTAAGAAGAATAAAACATGGACATTAGTACCAAGACCGAGTGACAAAAATGTCATTGGCACCAAATGGATTTTCAAAAATAAATTGAATGAGAATGGAGAAGTCACAAGGAACAAAGTAAGACTGGTATGCAAAGGGTATGCACAAGAAGAAGGTATTGACTATGGAGAAACCTTTGCACCCATTTCTATACTAGAAGGAGTAAGAATTCTACTTGATTATGCTGCTTTTAAAGGATTCAGAGTATACCAAATGGATGTCAAATCTCCATTTCTGAATGGAATACTAGAAGAGGAGGTATACATTGAACAACCTGAAGGGTTTGTTGATCCTAACAAGAGGACACATGGTTTGTAAACTACACAAAGCCTTGTATGGATTGAAACAAGCATCGAGAGCATGGTATGAAAGACTTCACTCTAATCTCACTAGTATTGGATTTGTTAGAACAAGTGACAACAATAATCTATATTTGAAAGGAGAAACTCATGATAAGATTTTTATTACTGAGATATTTGTTGATGATATCATATTTGGAGGTAATGATATGCTATGCAAGTCATTTGCTGATGAAATGAGAAAATAATTTGAAATGTCAATGTTTGGAGAGACCAAATTTTTTCTTGGCCTACAGATTCTATAACAGGATGAAGGCTTTTACATTTCACAATCCAAATACATCAAAGAAGTTTTGAAGACATTCAAGATGGAGGACTCCAAACCAGTTGGAACACCTATGGCAACTAGATGCAAATTGACAAAGGAAGACAAGACAACCGAGGTTAATCAGACCTTATACAAATCTATGATTGAAAAACTAATGTATGTTGTACACACTAGACCTGATATAACACATGTAGTTGGTGTCGTTGCAAGATTCTCTGCTAATCCTAAGGAATCACACATGACTGTTGTTAAAAGAATTTTGAGATATCTAAAGAATACCAAAGACATATGGTTTGTGGTACAATAAAGAAGGCAACTTTGAGCTACAAGTTTATACTAATGTTGATTGGGCTAGAAACATAGATGATAGAAAGAGCACAACATGAGGAGCATTCTTTATGTGTGACAGACTTGTCACATGGATAAGTAAAAAGCAAGGATGCATATCACAATCAACTACAGAAGCAGAATATGTGGTTGCTGCTGCAAATTGCTCTAACATTGCATGAATCAAGAAATTGTTGAAAGGTATAATGAAGAAATTCTTGACCCAGTAATTATCTATTGTGATAATACTAGTGCTATAAATATTTCAAAGAATTGTGTGATGCATGCTAAGACAAAGCACATAACTATTGAGTATCATTACTTGAGGGAATGAGTACAAGAGAAGCATGTGATACTAGAATATGTACAATCTAAAGAAAAACTAGCAGACATATTCATAAAACCATTGCCAAAAGATACATTTGAGTACCTGAGGAATAGACTAGGGGTTCGTCCCTTGTCTACTAGTCACTAAGTAGACTTAGAGGCTGCATCAGTCTACACATTGTCAGATGATTAGTCATGTTGATGCAAGTTGACATATGGATTGTAATGACATATCAGTCCACTAAAGGGATAGAAAGCTTCAAAAGGAGAAAAAGATTATTGGCTACTACATAGCTGTAAATTTTTTGGCATTGTTGTAAAAGGGAGTGAAAGTATTCAATGAAATATACATCAGGAAGAAGAACATCGAAGGGAGTGAGATATACATCAGGAAGAATAAAATCTAAAGGGAGAGAGATATTCAATGAAGTAACCATCCATAAAAGGGAGAGAATTGGAGAAGAGAGAGACATAATCAGAAGACAGAATTGCTACACCTATCCATTGAAGGGAATGAAGAAAGGGAGAGCACACAACTGAATCAAATCTAAGCTAGAAGATCTTACCAAGACTCAGATATTTGAATTGGTTATCGAACAATAAGTTTGGTATGTTATGGCATATCATATACTGCATATTTCATAGTATGGTGCCATCAATGCCAAAGGGAGAGATTGATGAACTATAACTGATTCAATGTTCAAAGATCATAAGTTGATGATCACCGAGCTGCAAAAGTGATTGCAAGACATTAAATCAGTTAATGTATTGTATTGTCATTGATGTCAACTTGATATAATCTGATTTTTCATACACATAGTGTCATAACATTGAAGAGACCGAAGAGACAAAGTTTATGTGGTCAGTAAAACATAAAAGTTTTGTATACACTGAGTGACAGTAAGCATCGACAGACAGTATCAATGAGTAGTTCACAGTGTATATCGAGCACCGCAGTAACTGAGCAAGTGTAATCAAGCAAGAACTATTTACCGAGCATAAATGAAGTTTTCACCGAGCACAACCAAAGTCAATGACTGAGCTAACTAGAGTTGATAACCAACCAGAACTGAAGTTAAAGAATGACAAAACACTTATCTATCAAGAGTTATATTTAGAGATTAACTGATTGATTGCTTTATTATTAACGATCAGTTAAAACTAAAGCATGGAAGAGATTTAAAGCATAGTTATCAAGGAGAGATCTACAAAATAAAACTAAAGTAGAGCTTTACAGGATAAAGCAAAGAATGACAAGTTTTACAAGCAGCTAATCATGTCTATATAAAGAGACAATGAATTAATTATGAAAATAGAGGAATGTTGAATATAATTCTGGTGAAGTTAGAATTCATCATGCAGATCTAATCATATAGACTGAAGAGCAGAGCCAAGGAATTTTGCAGACACTGAGCAACAGAGGACAGAGCATTCACCGAGTAGAAGGAAGAAAGAAAGAGAGAAAAGGAATTGAAGAGCATATTGATCAAAGAGGTATTATTGGATTAACAATAGATTTGAATATCTGCAAGTTAAAGTTGTATTTTGAACAGATCATTTACTGTATCAGTTTAACCATTGATTCAAAAAATCTTTTAACCGAGTGGGATTTAACCATCCTTAATGTATTGAGATATTCAAGAGTATTAAAAGGTTTTCTTGTTGACAACATAGTGAGTGCTAGGTCAAAAGATAAACTATTTTTTTTAAATACTCTAACAAGGTTGCACTTAACAGTGTGTTTGTAACCTTTAACAGGGTTGGCTCTTCACCAAGCTCACTTCAGAAGAGTGAAAATTTTGGGTTACTGGTCCCAAGTGGTTTTTCCCTTAACAGGGTTTCCAAGTTAAAATCCATGTGTCAAATGTGTATTTCTTTCATTGCATTGATATTTTGCTTTACACATTAGTGATGCTAGATTGGTCGATTAACTCTAAGTTTATTTACTGCTATTCGGTAAAGTCTAGAAAAGATAAATAATATATCTTACCAAGTAGTTTATATTTGTTAAAGTTATTTAAGGCATACATCTTGATGAACTGAAAGATAACTAGAGGATATTATATTTGAGATGTAAGTTTTTGGTTGGATTTTTGGAATTATTTTAAGGCCACTGATTTACCCTCCCCCTCTCAGTTATTCTAACAAGGTGTACCCACCTTGATCTAGTGGAGCCAGAAGTGTAGGGGAATTTGATCAATCTCGTTCATTAGCTAAATTTAGTTGTTAAACTTGATAATAAGACTGATGCAAGGAGGGTATGGAGAATAGGGGGCCAAGTTACTCCCATCTATCCAAACCAACTTGCAGAACAACACGTAAGCAACAACACAACAAGGGAGAGAAGAAACAACATATAATTTGTATTAATTCATCAAAATCATTACATGTTGGGATGTAAGGCCTCCCCAATTTCAACCATATATATTCAGATGTTTACAGAATAATCTTGATGCATGCGAGGTCACAGACCTACGATATGAATATGCTAATACTATCTTCCAACCAAAAACTACCTCTCTAATCTAAGAATAGAAAACCAAATATATACAAGAGTCCACCAAAGAGGTCAAAACTCAGATCCTAAGATCCAACATAGGAAACAACAAAGACCTAGATTTAGGTCCACACACATCCCAATGAGAAATCCCTCATTAATAATGCTACAAAAATTAAGTGCAAAAGTCGGCCAGAAGATCCAACATCAAAATAAACAACTCGGTAAGAAGCCAACTGAGCAACATGAACAACTCAGTGAAGACCAACTAAGCAACAAAAATGAATCGATAAGAAGGTAACCAAGCAACATAAACAACTCATTGAAAACCAACCGAGCAACTAGAACATTCACTGAGACATGTCAGTAAAGCAAGACAAAGCAAGTAACAGAGCAACACCATTTACCGAGCACTTTACCGAGCAGCCTCCCATAATCTACTGAACTAAAACAAACATGTACAAACATGTTTTTGGTTGATCAGGATTGCCAAAGAACCCAAGATGCTCCTACATCAGACACCTGGGGTTGAAAATAAATGATTCTTCAAATCATGTGTCAGGTAAAACCTGAATGGAATCCAACTTAGATTAAGAAGTCCAAGATGAGTCCTCCAACGGTCTGTTCTTCCATTTTATAAAATATTCCATGTATTCCTTTCCTCTTGTACTTCTGCCAACTCTTTGTTTTACAATATGCTCAACTACCTCTATCTGTTTCTTGGGATAATCACTCGGTACTGTCACTTCTTCATCAGGTTCATGATACTCATACAAATATGAAATATTGAATATAGGTGATATATCCATGTCATTAGGTAATTCCACTTCATAAGCATTTCCACTATCAAATCTTGTCAATATTTTGCAGGGACCAAATTTCTTCATCTTCAATTTTCCATATGTTCCAATAGGAAATTTTCCTTTCTTCAAATGAACCATTACTGCATCACCAACTTCAAAAGTTTTATGTCTCCTTGATCTATTTGCACTATCCTTGTATTTCTGATTACTTTGTTCCAACTTAGGTTTTATATCCTCATGCAATGTCTTCATGAACTCAACAAATTTTTTTGCTTCAACACTTCTTTTCTCTTCTCAAGCAATGTCTCTCAAGTCTGATATACCTCTTGGTTGTGTGCCATGAACAATCTCAAAAGGTGTCTTTCTAGTACTTCTATTTACTGAACTGTTATATGCAAATTCTACTTGTGCCAAGATCAAATCCCAATTAATCGGTGTGTCTCCGACTATGAATCTTAATAAGTTACCCAAACTTCAATTTACAACCTCTATTTGTCCATTAGTCTGTATGTGAAATGTAGAACTATAATTGAATTCGGTGTCCAACTTCCTCCAAAGTTTTTTCCAAAAATAGATAATAAACTTACTGTCTCGATCAGAGATGATACTCCTCGGTAATCCATGCAATCTGACAATCTCCTTAAAGAAAAGATCTGCTATATGCACTGCATCTGATGTTTTTCTACATGGTATGAAATGTTTCATCTTAGAAAATCTATCCACAACAATAAATATGAAATCATTACCTCTTGCTATCCTTGGTAAGCCAAGAACAAAATCCATGTTGATATCACTCCAAGGTTTATCAGGAACAAAAATCAGTGTGTACAATCCAATATTCTAACTTACTCCTTTTGTAACTTGACAAACTCCACAACTTTTCACAAATTTCTAAACATCCTTATACAACTGAGGCCAAAAATATATTTCCTTAAGAAAACTCAAATTTTTATCAATACCAAAATGTCTAGCCAAACCACTACTATATTTCTCCTTTATCAAATTAATTCCCATTGATTATCTTGGTATACACAACTGAATACCTTTGAACAACATATCTTCTTGAATGAAATAATATTCATACTTTCTTGGTTAAGTTGGAATAGGTGCTCTGCACACTCTCCACTGCTCATAAAAATCATGGTCATTTTCATACAAATGCTTCATGTCATCAAAACCAAGAACCTCAATTATCATTTCAATCAACAAAGATCTTCTTCTACTCAATGCATCAACAACTCAGTTAGAAACTCCACTCTTATGCTTTATCACAAATGTGAAACCCTGCAAATACTCTACCCATTTCATATGCCTCTGATTCAGCTTATTCTGACTACCCAAATACTGTAAAGCCTTATGATCAGTATACAACACAAATTCACTCGACATCAAATAATGTCTCCATTTCTACAGAGCTTGAACAATAACATAGAATTCTTGATCATAGATAGAATATTTCCTTTTAGCATCATTCAAATTTTCACTAAATAAAGCAACATGTTTACTTCTTGGGTCAACACAACTCCTATTGCACATCCACTTGCATCACATTCAACTTGAAATACCTTATTGAAATTAGGTAAGGCTAACATAGGTAATTCAACAACGTTCTGCTTCAAAGTCTCAAAACTCTTATCATCTCCATATGTCCATTTGAATTCTCATTTGTCTCCTCTCATTATCTCAGTCATAGCATTACAAATAGAACTGAAATTTCTAATAAAATTCCTTTAAAAACTTGCCAATCCATGAAACGATCTTACCTCACTGACATTCTCAGGTGTAGGCCAACTAAGTATATCTTCAACCTTCTCAGGATCCATCTTCAAACCATTAGCTGAAATCACAAAACCTAAATACACAAGTTCTTCTTTCATGAAGGAACACTTTTTCAGATTTATTAGCAACTTTTCCTCTCTCAATCTCTGCAATACTTGTCTTATATGCATCAAATGCCCTTCTCTAGTCTTACTGAATATTAGAATATCATCCAAGTATAGAATTACACATTTATTCAAGAATTTATTCAAAACCTCATTCATTAACCTCATAAATGTACTTGGTGCATTAGTTAAACCAAAGGGCATAACCAACCACTCATACAAACCTTCTTTTGTCTTGAAAGCAGTCTTCCACTCATCACCTTCTTTGATTTTGATATGATGATATCCACTCTTCAAATCAGTTTTGGTAAAATATTTTTCTCCACTAAAACAATCCATTATATCATCCATCCTCGATATAGGAAACCTATACTTAACTGTGATCTTATTGATTGCTCTTGAATCTGTGCACATTCTCCATTCTCCATTCTTCTTAGGTGCCAATACAACTGGTACTGCACATGGACTCAAACAATTCATGAAAATATCGGTTGAGTTCTTCATTCTCAGTCGGTGTCAACCGATGTGGTGCCTTGTTTGGTAAACTAGCTCCAGGAATCAAATCAATACAATGACTAATATCTCTCATCGGTGGCAAACCATCAGGTACATTATCTAAAATGATCTCCTTGTACTCAGTGAGCAATTTATTAACTTTTGTAGGAATTTCATCTTCTGTATTCATACTCAGTTTGTTAGGAATCAAAGCATAAAAAATATCATTTCTTTTCAAATTCTTAACAAACTATCTACCTTCCATTAAACAAACTTTCATAGATGTACTTATCTGACCAACAAATTCTTTAACTAAAGGTAACCAGATTTGTTTCTTACCATCAACCCAAATAGTATATCTATTCACTCTTCCATCATATATAGCATGCCTATCATATTGTCAAGGTCTACCCAACAAAATATGACAACAATCCATTGGCATAATATCACACAACACCTTATCATAATACTTTCCAATTTTCAGATTCACAAAACATTGTTCACTCACCATTAATGTATGCTCATCCTTGATCCATGAAATCTGATAGGGATTCAGATGCTTCATTCTTTCCAACTGCAACTTCGTAACCATTTCCTCATATGCCAGATTCTCTGAGCTTCCACTATCAACAATTACCTTCCAAACTTTGTCTACAACTCTACATCTGGTCCTGAACAAACTTTTCCTGACAGGATCTTGTTTATCTTTCTCACTCCATAGTATCCTTCTGATCATTAGATTTCCTTCCTTCTCAAGTTCATTCGATGACTCTTCTTGCACCAAAACATTTTTTCTAATACCGACTTTCTTTCTTGCATGTGTACACTCAAAAGATCTATGTCCTTCTTCACCACAATCATAACAAGTTCCTTGGAACCCTCTTCTACTATAACCACCTCGGGAGTAGTTGCCTCTTCCTCAAAATGAACTTCCACCTTTCTATTTGGTCTTTCCTTTGTCTTGATATGTGTCTGAATTTATCTTGTCAGGTTCATATCTATTATTTTCACCATGAGATCTACCTCTTCCTCTAGGGAATGTACCACCTTTTCCTCTTTTCCTTTGTCCATATCTCTTGTTCAATTTCTCCTCAGCTTTTAGGGCAAACTGATATGCCTCTTCAATGCTCTCCATCTTTACCAAGCTGATCTCATCGTGTATACAACTTCTTAATCCATTCAGATACCTTGCTATTCTTTCCACTTCATCTTCAACATGTCCATATCTGATGTCTAATTTATAGAATTCCTCAGTGTAATCTTTTACCAAGCTATCTTTCTACTTCAAACTTTGCATTCTCCTAACTAGGTTAAAATGGTAATCACAAGGTAGGAAATTTCTTTTCAATTTGTTTATCATCTTATCCCATACCTTGATCTTGTCTTTACCCTTCTTCTTTTGATCCAATTGTAGATGCTCCCACCACAAGGACGCATGACCTTTCAACTTTGTACTTGCAATCTTTACCTTTTTCTCCTCTGATACATTCTCATACTCAAAGTATTTTTCCATCTCGGTTATCCAGTCTATCAACTCATTAGAATCCAAATTTCCACTATACTCAGGAGGATTAAACTAAGGTGTGGAGTCAATGCTCACATGAATCTCTCTTCTTCTTGATCCATCACAGGTGTAGGTGTAGCTTCTCCTTACACTTCTTCCAATTCATCATCACTAACATCTTCAAGATGTCTTCCTCTGCATTGGTCTGTCTCAACAACTTCCAATCTTGCAGCCATTTATCTTAGCATATCAGCTAGACTTGGATCTGCATTTCCTCTCCCACTAACCATCTTGAAATCCTCTATAATTGTACATCATATCGCAATCTGGTACCCCGCAACAATATCAACCAACTAGGTTTATGGCTTAGAAGAAGGAACCTAGATCTCACATTCACTCTGATACCACCTGACACAAGGAGGGTATGGAGAACATGGGCCCAAGGCACTTCCAGCTATCCAAACCAACTTGCAGAACAACACAAAAGAAACAACACAAGAAGGGAGAGAAGAAACAATAGATACTTTGTATTAATTCATCAAACTCATTACATGCCAGGCAGTAAGGCCATCCTGGTTTTAGCCATATACATTCAAATATTTACAAAATAATATTGATGCATGCGAGGTCATAGACCTGCGATATGAATCTACTAATACTATCTTCCAACCAAAAATTGCCTCTCTAATCTAAGAATAGAAAACCAAATATATACAAGATTCCACCAAACAGGTCAACACTAAGATCCTAAGATCCAACATAGGAAACAACGAAGACCCAGATTTAGGTCCACGTACATCCTAATGAGAAATCCTACATTAATTACGCTATGAAAATTAACTGCAAAAGTCGGCCAGAAGATCCAACATCAAAATAAACAACTCAGTAAGAAGCCAACTAAGCAACAGGAACAACTTGGTGAAGACCAACCAAGCAACAAAAATGACTTGGTAAGAAGGTAACCGAGCAAAAGAAACAACTCGGTGAAAACCAACCGAGTAGCCATAACGTTTACTGAGACCCGTCGGTAAAGCAAGACAGAACAAGTAACTGAGGAACAATAGTTACCGAGTACTTTACTGAGCAGCCTCCCACAATCTACTGAACTAAAACAAACATATTGGTTGATCAGGATTGCCAAAGAACCCAAGATGCTCTTGCATAAAAAACCTAGTATATTCTTAGGGTTTGGCAAACTTGTGATTTTGAGGACCAATAAAACCTACAATAACTGACAATTTCCAGTAACAACTACTATACAATTAGATTTATTTTAAACATTGTTATGTTTTCAAGTTTATTTATTTTTTTAGTTGATTTCCTATACACATCGATATAATAGATTGGAGCCTCCCACAGTGCACATGCAATGTAGAACCATTTCAAGTATATGTCCCTGGGTTGACAAGTAAATCTATCCAAGTATCCACTAAATGTTTCTCAACATAAGATTACTTATCCTTGAGTTATAGAAGTTAAATAGGTTAGCTTGCATTATTAGTAGATATAGGAAGCTCTGTAACAAAAAAATGCTATCTTAATTTCAATAATGCATTAGAAGAGATTGTTGGTTGTGGAGTGGAGGGAGAAAGACATATCTTGAAACTAGTTTCTCCTCGAGTTCGAGGACTTCCTTTGTCAATATTTGATTGCCCTCTTCAACTTTAATAGCCAAATTTTTAGCAAATTTGGCAGTATTTTTTTGTCACTTATGCTGTCTAGACCTGTAACACCCCAAAATTGGCACCTAATAACTTAATCAATTTTGGTGCATTTTCTCATCCTCGAAGTCCTATTGTTCTAGGCAAATTCTTCTCCTAATTGACTTTAATTGACTGAGTTTCAAATG
>MU223576.1:1069906-1082620 GCA_018584345.1 Thuja plicata
CAGTGGTTCTACTTCTAATCATGTTTCTGTGCGACATGCTTTGTCCCAGAATAACTTAGTTTTCGGCCTAGCCCATCAAACGGTTTTACAATATATAGATAGGAAGGAATCTATTCAAATGCAAAGAACTCTACACTGTAAATGGAATTATGTACACTTGTTTATGTAGGTACGTTTTAAGAATGGCCATCTATAACTTCAATTTTTTTTCAGTTCTTTCACTTTTGGCTGTTACCCAGAATGTCAAACTATATTAATACCTCGTAATGATCAAAAGGAAGTCGAGAGGTCCAGAAAAAAAAATCGTAAGCCAGAAGAAAAGTGACTTCTGTTTACAGCATCTCCATGTAGAATCATAAAAAAAAGTTTTACAGTAGAACTTGAATGTAGTATGCATATGTGAGGAGCCTTTGAGCTGCAACTATAGAAGCTAGAAGATGATAATGGGGGCCCATATTACATCTGGCAAATGTAAACGTGCAAAGGGCATGCTATATGATATATACCAGGGATGTTGAAAGTGCTACTAGCCAGATTTTATTAATAAGGTGTGGTAGGTTGTATAACATCAGATGCTATTTATATACTTGTGATGCCCTTTCAATTGTCTTTGTGCTTTCTATGAATATATAATATATCCGTCTTGAGGTTTTCATGATATTGAACAATTAAATCTTTTTGATGGCTTGAAAAAAATCGAGTATTGTGAACTTTTTGGACTTGTTGGAACGCTCAGGGCAGATGCATTCTTTATAAATATCTCATATGGTGAATAGGCTAGTTTAACATGGCGGATGCTAGAAAGGTCATGAAGCAAGGCATGGCTGTTCAGTCAGTCCTTGAGGGTTGCAGAAAGTTGTTTAGTATACTATAGTTAACTAAAAGAAAAATAGAAATCTGAGGGAGTTTCTTGATCTATGTTGACCATTAATTTATCCTACACGGATCCGGAAGCATCTTACCTTGAAGTTGTTTACTGCTGATCATATTTGTTAATAAAGTGATAAAATTGAGTAGCATTTTAGAGTCTAACTTGATCTCACATTAGATGGCTACACAAAGTTGAAACCAACTTTTGTTCTTCCCTAGGCAATTCTTAGTGTTACATACTCTAATAATGCTATTGTATTTATCTGTTTTGCTCTAAACCTGATCGGAATAAAGTGTGAACTGGCGTGTGCAGAAGCTTGACGTGTACTGACAGATAAGCAAGTTAAGACAGCAATACTTGCATTTGGGTTGGAACTGAAAAAACATAAGAGTGGTAAGAGATGAGAAGATATTGAGGTTGTGAGTGCTTATGTGACCATTATAGTAATGAAATATGCAGTGAAACCTGGGGACTCACACCCCCACCAAAACCTCAAAGTACCTGTCCCCAGGACGTCCCCATCCCCGCACTGGGTTCTTGGAGTACCTGAGTACCCCCACCTCCGCCATTCCACAACCACGCCGCCGTTAGGACGGATACTTGAATTTCTATTTGAATTTTGATTTTTGAATGTTACTATTGGGTATGTACTATGTTACTATGTTGAATGTTCGATGGTTCTGGTTCGTGTTGCAATTTTGCTATGTTCAAGTATTTCAATTTGGTATGTTATACAAAAACATCATTTCCTAACTAGCATTTCAAGTTCTATATGTGATATGTATAGTATGCACCCTCCCCCACCCCCCCGCCCCCCGTCGTCATCCCCCCGCCGTCCTGAAATTGAGGCCCTTTGTCCCCCCGTACTGGAAACTTGTCACGGCGTCCCGACGTCACCCCGTGCTGGTGTTACACTGGAAATATGTGCTTCCGTAACTAAAATTTTCTTCCCTTGGATACTTTAAATGGAAATGAAGATGAAATTAAGAAGGACGCAGGAATATGGAGATGTCCAATGTCATGAAATCACATCATCTCAGGAAGATTGGTCTCAGCTGCAGGATTGGATGTGCCTCCAATAGCATGATTTCTCGAGAAGGGTGTGAGCATAAACTTACCATGTTTTCCATACATAATAATCTTGTATATTAATGCAATAGGTCTGGTAGTGGCCTTCCATCCCAACATATGGATGGCAATCTGCAGTAGGCAAAGACTGGCCGAGTATAAGCTGCCTTGCACTTAGTGATTAGTCTGGTCAGCATGAGTTAGTACTTTGTCAATATGTGCCTGGCTCTGACAACAGTGGTTAAGGCTCCATACAGC
Organism: Thuja plicata; assembly: GCA_018584345.1. NCBI lineage: Eukaryota > Viridiplantae > Streptophyta > Pinopsida > Cupressales > Cupressaceae > Thuja > Thuja plicata. The sequence continues at coordinate 1,072,104 of MU223576.1, forward strand.
TGTCGATTTTGATTCTTGACAGGATTCTTAAATCAGAAGAGCTTGGTTTGAATGTGTTGGGATTTCATCTGGCAACATTCTCGTAAGTTTCAAAAGAAGGCTTAATCCTCTCATCTCTTGGATCAGGCTACAAGAAAAGTGTCAAATTTGGACCTAGATGATTTAGCTCCAAATGTATATAATCTACATATTGCTTTTGAAACTAGCCATCTAAACTGGAGCATTGGCCTTGTGGAGACCATGCACTTTCTCTCTTGTATAGGACACATTTGTACTTCACCATTCATCCCTGGTTGCAAAAGATGGGTTACCTTGGAAGCTTTTGATCCATACTTTTACTTTATTATGTGTTTGAAACTTTGATGTGAACAAAAAGGTAAAAATGCTCTTGTGTTATATCTTGGTGAACCACAGATTTTCAACTTTTCAGTTTGACGGAAGACTAAAATTGGCTGCAGTTATATCTTAAAATTTGGTGTTTTTTTGTCAAAGAGCATTTTTTAAAAGAATATGCTTGATCTACATAAATTCAAGTTTGCTTAAATGGCATGGAAGGTGCTGCAGCTTGTGTATGAAATTCAGGTCTAGAGACTGTACCAGTGAACATATACATGTAACCTGACCTCTGTCCGTTATGTGTTGAAATTGCCTAATACTTATAGAAGGAAAAACTGGGAATTTGATCTTCAATATATATTCCTGATATGTTGTCTCCAGTACAATACCATGAAATATTTCCGCACATTAACTTGTCTAATACTGGAAGGCCTTTGTAGAATGTAATATTTACAGTCATTGCAAATGCAATGTGAATTCTTCTTCATTGATTATTAGTATGTTATGTGGTTTGTCTTTGAGTCTTGACCTAGCTGGATATTTTTCTTTTCTTTCTATGTCAATGCCCTTTTTGATTATGGAGGGGCTCTGGAGCTCTGCTTGCCCTTGCTTTGATCTCATAAGGGTTATGCGGTACACACACCCAAGGGCCACTTGCTAAGGTGGATTATTAGATTAAAAAGGTTGAATATTCCAGTTGCATTAAAATATAATCAAGGTTGTTGATGCAGTGATTATTTTGGTAAGTACCTGAGGAGGGTATAAGCACCAAATCTCTAAGTACTATTACTTGTCTTATTCATTAGCCAATTCCTACGAGGTAGATACTATGCCCTTTCTTCTTGAAAAGCTTTGACTGGAATCATCAATATAATTTGACTAATAGCTTGATAATGTCATAACTTATCATATTAGTTGATTTGAACTTCCAGATCTTTTTTCTTCATTGTTCCATTCAGGAATAAGCTGGTTTAATTTACTCATTGAAATTTGATGGTGTTTGTACACAGTTTCTTCTATCTTGATTCCAACTATATTTCTTTTGCCAATTTGACCATGTATGATACTTTGTTATATGAGTAGGTGGTTTTCTCAGCTTTAATAGCTATACAGATGTTGATGGACTTTCTCTTATTCTGTAGACTTTCATGATGAGGATGCTGATGTATTTTGACCTGTAGATGAATGCTCTTAATAACATTTTGGCTTCGGACCTTCGGTTTGGTTAATTTACGCAATTGCTTGCTTTGATGTATATCCAAAAGATGGATTTTAATTCTTATCTTGCTCTTCAAACTTGACTTGGAAAAATGCTGTATTGAATTTGGAATTTTGACTTCTATCTCGAACTCCTTTGCAACACTGCTTCTACCTTTTTAGTTTTGTTCTATTCTTCTTTCCATTCATCTGCATTTTGTGTTTCTTCAACCTTATTGGTTATAACTTTTAAAATATTTCTGCTGACTTCTTTATTTGCAGTTCTCAAATCTATATGTGAACACTTATGCCTCTTTTAGGCACTTGACTTGCTTCATCTGAGGATGATTGTGACGCCCAATTCTTGTTAGTTTTAAATCATTCTTTGCTATTTCATGTTGTATGACTTTTTGGTTCTTTTTTTCATTTTGTTGCATTTGTTCATTCATTCAAATAATTCTCGTGTCTGTCTTCTTGGTTCTTTTTTCATTTTGTTGCATTTGTTCTATCATTCCAAATAATTCTCATGTCTTCAATTTTGCATTTGATTGTTTTAACTTTCCAATTCCTTCTGGTCTCTTTTGATGTCTACATTAGTGGTTGCTAAACTTTATTGCATTTTGAAAGTCATATCTTCTATATTTTGAAGGTCCGTAGTTTCTTAAAAACATGTGAGTATAATTTTTTGCTCCAATTTCCTTGAACTTATGACATCTCACTTAATGCACATTGTCCTTTAATATTTGGGTTTGTATTTTTGGTGTTTATGTTTGATTTTAAAAAAAAGTTTTCTTTTGCATGTTTTTGCTGCTTCAAATAATTGTCTTAGTAAATTACAGTTAAATCCTTCCCCTTTTTAACCCTGTGGGTGCTTTGTTTTACTTGGGAGTATAGGCCATGTATTACACTTAAATTCTTGCATTCGTTCAATCTAGTGGTGATTATCGCCTTCCAATAGTTGCCACTTGTTTTTGTAATGTATTCCATTCAATATTCAATATGGTTGTAATGTTTGTTTCAATATAATCTCAAATTGAGACATGTTATTTCACTTATCTTATGTGCCTTTGAACATATTCTACTACATGTCTTATGTGTCTTTTCTTTGCTGTTGTGTTAAACTTCTCCTTGATATCTATTCTTCAAAGTCTATTCCTTCCTGATCCAGCTTCCACTCCAGTTTTTGGTGTACCCAGTATTCTATGTAAAATCTGTTGCCCTCAATGCACTTGTGATAGAGCTTCAGATTGATGTTTTGCATGTGTTATTTTTTCTCATTGATGATCATATTCACTTCACCTTTACTATCTGCCACAAGTACAGTTGCAATACCTTACTATGGGTGTTAAGATCCGACAAACATGCCTAATTGTCAATGCACTTTTCACGTTTGTGATTTTGTCTACTGCAGATCACTCTATGGTTTCTTGAAATTCTTCGAAATGTCAATCTTCTCAAATTTGCTTGTGTGTAATATTCACTTTATTTGTTAAAGAATTTGTGTGTTATAAACACACACAGACACCTATGTGTGATGTACTTTTGATATGTGTGATGTACTTTTTATCAAATTTTGATCGATAGTTGGGAGCATTAAATCCAGGCATACAGAGGTAGCCTGTACGAGTTGCTCTTCTAAATTGACCTGACCAGCTCAAATAAATATTTCCTGTTATGGTCACTGCTACTGTACATCCTCTGTTTTTGGCAGATTTATGTTAAACAAGTGAACTGAAACATGAACGAAATTATAATAATGTCATGATGAGAATGAGTATTAGTTATTACTGTCATAATTAAATACTAAATACAAAGTATGAGACCATACTGTGAACTTGGTATTGCAATTTGCTTTGTCAATGAACGCTCTACATTGAGCATACCATTTTTCATGGTCCATTTGATCCTTCACTGGCCATCATAATGTTCTGTGTGGTGAATATGAAGAGGTTACTTACCTGTTGGCTTGATAATGTGTCAAGATAGTCTTTTTCATTTTTGTTTCAATCTTACTTTAAAATTAGTTTCGAAATGTGAATTACTCAGTAAGGAAATGTATGATGATTATTTTCTTTTAAAAGAAGCATTCTAAAAATTTAAACAAATAGTAGGCTGCAGTTGCAGAAGTGCACCCTGTATGTATGGATACATATTTAATGCTTTCATTTAGAAGTCAAGACTCAAGACAGTGCACTCCTGTAACTATAATGCATAGTCAAAGCAAGTAAATATTGTGGTAGTCCAAGTCAGTAAAGGGATTTGAACTCTTTTTGAAGCAATCCACTGTTGCCTATTCGGTGCTGACATTTTGTTTGTAGACTCAATCTGGTCTCGAGTAGAAATTTCAGTAATACTAAATTCTGGTTGTTTTTAATCAGGTTAGCAAATTTTCTGTTATTAGCAGGTTTTTACTAACCATGATTCCTTTATATACGTTTTGGATGTGGTATAGGATTCTATGTGTCATCAAAATGTGATGCATTGGTGTATAATGTAGAATAGAATTGTAACCACTAATTTCATGGATGCCTTTTATGTTTCAGTTTAGATTGAATATAATTATCTAAGAAATCTTGTTTTGGAATCAATTCTATGCTCAAGTAATCTTCAATCAAGTAGTATTGTGGTAGTTCAAGCCATTGAGGAGTCTTGAATTCTTTTCAAGGGGCTAACTGTTGCCTATTTAGTTCTGCTTTCCAATCTGGAGGTTCCTATTTCCATTCTCAAGTAGAGATTATGTCATGCTAAAATCCCAGTTTTCTTTTACTGGATCAACAAGCTTTTGTTATTATCAGTTTTGTAGTGATTGTGATTCCTTTTGATAAGCTTTAGATGTAATATAGAATTCTATCTGGTTTCAAATCATGACGCATTTATCTATAACCTAGATTAGAAGTATTGCTACCAATTTTGTTTGCTTCCTTCTTATAGACTGAGCAAATCTTGTTTTGGATTGAATTTTTTTGGTTAAGTAACCTTTGTTTCACATAATATATGATTGCCAGCATTGCAAGTACTGGATTACTAATTGACAGAGATTCTTCTTGCAGACAATTGCAACGATTCGATTTGAATGAAGATGATATCATTGACAGTGGAGTTGATTGGTTGAGTTGTTTTCCACAGACAACTACCTCATTAGTATGCCTTGGCTTTGATTGTTTGGTGGCCCCGATAAATTTTGATGCACTTGAAAGATTAGTGGCACGATCCCCTTCTCTCAAAGAGCTAAAGTTGAATGCATCTGTTTCTATTGGACAGTTGTATCGACTCATGTTAAGAGCTCCACAGTTGACACATTTAGGAACAGGCTGTTTCTCCAATGATTTCATACCTGAACAAGCAACAGTCCTTCAGGTTGCCTTCAACAATTGCAAATCACTGCAAAGTCTGTCAGGGTTTCATGAAGTTATTGTGGAGTATCTACCAACAATCTATTCGGTTTGCAATAACTTAACTGACCTGAACTTTAGCTATGCTGTAATTGGTAGCAGAGAGTTGGAGCAGATTGTATGCAAGTGTCCAAAATTGCAGCGTCTTTGGGTTTGTCATCTGTCCTCTTCCATTACTCTAGATGATGAATTTTAATATTACATCTTTTCAAAAGCTGAAAGAGACAAGTATTGAACTACACTTGATACTTAACCTTAGAAATTTAACTCGTAACTAATATTTTTTTTTACTCTCTGCCTTCTAACACAATCAGCTTACATGGTAACTGAATTTACTGAGTTGCAAAGGAACTCTACCTTAAAGTTGCTTCAAGATTCCTTTACCATCCATTGTTTATTTTACTTTAGCCCTTACACTTACAGATTGGAAAAAACCTCAAAATATGTAGATTAAATTGGCTGTGGACTGTTCTTTAGCAAAGTTTGCCAGGATCCAGTTGTATCATTATACAATATCTAAAAGATGTAACTTGAATAGAAGCTGTTCAAAATCTGTTTGGATTTCTCAGGGTTTTGTAAGCTTCTGGAAATTCCTTTTGTTTTCCAAAACATTTTTGTAATATATCTGGCATCAGTGAATTTTGTTTTCCTGTTCTTAAGGTCATCCTAAATACACCGAACTGTGTTATATTGAAGCCACCATGGCAATTGTTTGTGTAGGTACAGATTGTTTTTGATTAAGGAACAAGCAGGTTTTGAAGGGACCCGAAACCCTATTTACAAACTGCTGCTATTAAGATAATGAACCATAAAACCAGCAGCACAAAATCAGCAAAAAGACAACAAAAAACCAGCTACAGAGCAGTAGACAAAATAAAACTTAGTTTAAATTCTTGAGTGCCTCTGCTGCCTCAGCCTCCAATTGAGTCATGTTGAGGGCAATTTTCTTCAGGTCTTGAATATCTTGAGAAGAATAATTTGCCTTCATTTTCAAATTTGCTCTGGTCCTCTTACATGGGCCTTTGTCCTCCTCCTGTGTCTGCATCTTTTCAAACATTTCAACATCAACCAGAGCCCCTTCCTGCTGAATGCTTTCCAATTTACCAACCATAGTATTGAGACTCTCAGCAGAACTCCTAACCACTTTATGGCTAAAGGTAACTAGGAAATGAGGTTCTCATTATTTTTTTGGGACTTATCTTCCAAATGTTTGAGTCTCCCATCAAAATCTTTTTTGATCTTATTTTCCAATAGCTGAATTCTCCCATCATAATCTTTTTCAGAGCATCCACAGTATTCAGTCTTATGCATGGAGTCAACAATAGGCTTCCTTTCCTCCACACTCCGCTGCTCTTCATTGTTTTTATCCTGTTTGCTACTTCTAGGTACAGATTACTGCTTTGTTCTACTAATTTACCTTTCTTATCATTCATATCATGAAATGTTTATTCGCTAATGAAAGCAAATTGTTATATGCAGGTTTTGGACTCAGTTGAAGATGCAGGTTTATGGGCTGCTGCTGCGACATGTAAGGACTTAAGAGATCTACGAGTTTTTCCTGTTGACGCACGAGAGGATGGTCAGGGTTCTGTATCTCACGAGGGACTCGTTGCCATTTCAGAGGGATGTCGAAATCTGCAGTCAATACTTTACTTTTGTCAGCGGATGACAAATGCAGCAGTTGTGACCATGTCAAAGAATTGTCCAAAACTTGCGAGTTTTCGGCTCTGTATCATGGGTCGACACAAACCTGACCATATAACTGGTGAACCCATGGATGAAGGATTTGGTGCAATTGTAATGAACTGCAAGAATCTGACGAGGTTGGCAGTGTCTGGTCTACTTACCAATAAAACATTTGAGTATATTGGAGCTTATGGAAAATCACTTCAGACCTTGTCGGTGGCCTTTGCTGGAGAGAATGACTTGAGTATGAAATATGTTCTTGATGGGTGTAGGCATCTTAGGAAGCTGGAGATAAGGGATAGCCCTTTTGGAGATGCTGCCCTTTTGTCTGGTTTACATCACTATGAAAACATGCGATTTTTGTGGATGTCTTCTTGCAAGGTCAGCATGCAGGGCTGTATGGAACTTGCAAAAAGGATGCCTTTGCTCAATGTGGAAATAATTAAAGAGAATGAATATGATGACTCTTTTGTGGAGAAGCTTTATGTGTATCGTTCTGTAGCAGGGCCTCGTATGGACAGACCACCATTTGTAATTACTTTGTAACCAGTAGTTATCCAATTTTGTGCCCATGGCCATTGTATTATTACCCTTTTACTCTTCATGTTTGGTGATGGGCAACAAGCCTCTGTAAATATTTCCTTAGCAACAATGATGAAGCATGAAGTCAAACTGCCAATGTTTGTTTGGCATTTCCCTAACTCTAGGGACAAAATTGTTAAGAATGTTTTGTTGTGATCAAGTGGGAGAGTGCCGATTATTAAGAATTGCTATTGTTGGTCAGTCTTTCAACAAAGAAAGGCTCTTTGATTCTTTAAGAGAGGTGGGGGTAATGAAAGATCGTTGATGGTCAACAAACGCCTTATGCACAAGCAGGGACACTGTTCTGGGAGTCTTAAATATGCAATTAATCAGATTTTGTATTAGAGTTATTTTTAGCAAAATAGAATGGTTAAATTAATCCTGGATTTTTTGATAGTAGCATTAAAAGTCTGAGAACTCCATTTTTGAAATTGAAATTTGAATTAGTGTGTTCTTAATCCTTGTTCTATGCTGGGTGCGTTCATGTAAAGATTTTAACTTCCCATGAAAGATTCCGGTTTCCTCTGTATGTCTGGACTGAGTCCTTTTGTTCTCATGTTTGTCTCCTCAAGATTATATACTTGATATTCTACGTTGGATGATTCAATACGACAATTTTGATCTATGTTTGAGAGCCATTAAGACATCTGTTCTTGCTGTGAGTACACAATCTTTATTTTATGCAGCATAATATAAAAGTTCAGCCATTCATATCTTTTTGGCTGAATGAAGGCTTCAAATTCATGTCTCGCTGGGTTTGAAGAATTCCCAGTTAATTATGTTAGAATTTATATTGTGGCAAATTATAGCCAGCCTTAATTATATCGATCTTTTTTAGGTGTACTTTGCGCACTTGCTTTCTCTTTATTGAAAACATCCGTCCTCCAACCATTTGCTACGACAAATCTTTAGAGCTAATTGTTAGACTTTAAGTCATAGGGATTTTTTTAAGCCCCAAAGGTCCTTGTAGCTGCTGCCATGGGATGACCCACTTGCTATTTGATTCTTGCTTTCAGATTGTAAATTATTTTTGAAAATTCAAAATTCAAAATTCATTGGTCCTATAACGTTGATTGGGCCACGATTGAGTGATCAAGATCTGTATTTTGGAATACAAAAGACCCTGGGTAACGAGTCTTTGAGGTAGGTGTTTGCAATGCAGAAGACACTGGGTAAACCTCAATGAGTGGTTTAAGTTGCGTATTTTGCAATGCAAAATACTCCGGTAAATCTCAATGAGGGATTGAGGTACGTATATACAGTGCAAACGTTAAAACAGTGAATGAGATAGGTATTTTGTAATACAGCCCAGTTCTCAAACGAGTGGCTGAGATAAGCATCGCAATTTCAAAGACATGGAGGCAAAGCCCTGAAGTAGAGACTGTCATTTCTACATTGTAAATTCTTATGTCGGCCTAGTGAGCATAGAGAAATGTATTGTAACGTTGATGTGGCACCAGTTGTGGCAGAACAATCTGCTCTCGTGTGATTCGATCATCTGGAATATCCTGCACCTCAGTTGAAATTTGAGAAACGGATCATGTTGGAAATTATTTAATGGGATTCTTCAACATAAATTTTTGGGGTCTAAATTGTGACACATTGTCTTAAAAAACTTATGACATTTAGAGGTCATAAGCTATACAAAGTTGGAGTTGGTTGCTTTTTTTTTGAAACTACATTATTTTAAGAGGAATTCAAATGACCTAGGGTCACATAATTGTGTCGTTAGCCTCACTGTTCTGATCTGTCAGCCCACCCAAAGCTTGATTGATCCATCACCTAATTTTTTGGTGGTGGTTTCAATTTGTTTCGTGCCATAATTTCTTTCATCTATTTAGTCTTTTTGGTCTGCAAAATTCCGTTCAGTTCTTTTGCTTTCAAGTTTGATCTGAAATGTTGGTAATAAAAATCTACATGATCGAATCCAAAATCTTGGCTAAAAGTCATTGTAAACCGAAAATTTCATAAATTTGAAGGAATTCAAATGTTCCATGAGAATCCCTACGATGAAGTCAGATGTTGGAGTGGATTTAGGGGTCGACTGAAACACCCTGCTGGGTTCCTATCTGTAAAGAAAAACCTGTCATGGAGATAACCACGTTTATCATTCACCAGACAAATTTATGTAACTAGATAGTTTTTTTTTTTAATAATTACAAAAGCATATCAATATATAAATATGGTCATCTAGCGTTGTTCATCCATCTATATTTGTAAATCTCGAGTTCCCTTTGATGCCTATATTACAGCAATGCTTAGAGGATGAATCGATTGATCTTTCCTATTGACTATTCTGCTCTCCATGAACAGGTGTCTCTCTCTTTAGATTAGTGTCTTTTTAAGTGTTAAGGTTGAATTATAGATTTTTTTTTTGGTTAATTGAAAAGAATGAATTTAACAGAAAGCTTTCTAGCCAATGAAGGTTCAGAAGAGAGATGTTTAAGAAAAAACAGAAGGCCAAATAGTCGTGGAAAATCCGTAATTTGAGTTTCAGATTAGGATAGAGATGTGTAGTTTGATGATCAGGGAAACCCCCTCTTTAGGTTTACCTAACTTTAAGAAATCCCCTCTTAGGTATGGGTGAAGGTGTAAAATTTTGGAGAATCTTACATTATTTTGAGGGAAAATATTGTTTTGGTTGGCAAATTTTTAAATTTTTGAGGAAAAATTATGAATTTCTATTGGTGTTTTTTTTCAATCGTATGAAAATTTTAAAAATAATTGATGAATCTTTCATTGTTAAATTATTATGGGAGAAAATAATGATGTATTGGGCGAAATTCTTACTTTTAATGGAAAAAATATTTAAATGTATTGACTATTTTTTTATTGTAAAAGAAAAAACGATAATTGTATTGATGAATTGTTTTTAATCGCATAGATATTGAAGATTTTTTTTGGCCAATATTTCATTATTTACGGGGAAAATATATTTTCTTTGATGATTTCTTTTGGTCCCTTGGAAATTGTAGAATTTTTTTGGCCAATCTTTCGTTATTTATGGGGAAAATATATATTTTGGCAATTTTTTCAATCTCTTGAAAATTGTAGAAATTATTTGGCTAATCTTTTGTTATTTATGGAGAGAATATATTTTTTTGGCAAATCTTTCAATCTCTTGAAAATTGAAATGTGATTTATTTTCAATCCACATTCTATTAATAGCCATTTGTTATGAGTAGTCATGATGAGCCTGTAGACGTCCAAAATCGTCCTTATATTAATTTAATTAATATTCTCATAACATTATAGTTAATTTTAATTAATTATATTTGTTATATTCTTCTATCTATTTAATTAAATATGATTCATTCTCCTTAG
>MU223576.1:1090563-1121464 GCA_018584345.1 Thuja plicata
AATAAACTAAGAGGTGAATCCTTATAAAGGAATCATGAAACCCTAAAAAGGGAAAACCTAAGGTTAGCTTAAGCAACTAGAGTGAATAGGTGAGTTAGTAATTAGATCATAATGATTTAATTAATAAACCGATAAACTATTACTCTAACACCCCCCCTTAAGATAAGCTTAGGGAGAAGCAGAACCTAGGAAACTACTGCAGAAAGTAGGAAAGATGGGTCCTGGCAACTAGGCCTGATCAGGTACCCAAAACAAGAAAAGGAAAAGATGTCTCAGAGAGAGGAACAAGAATGAGCAAGAAGCATCTCCGAAGCATGGAACTGAAAACTCTGTCATAAGAGACTGCTGGAACCCCCACTGAAGTGCATGACCAGGTAGAGAAGACAAATGTCTAAAGAGCTGATTAATCGAACCAGGAAGCAATAGAACCAACAGGTGAACCCCCCCATAATGCTGAACTGGGAGAGGTGACAGGAACACTGAAATGCAATGCCAGAAACATCTGCAGAAGAAGAACCAGGAACACCAACAGTGCAACAGAAGTAAAAACATAGGATAAAGGGTGGTGTCATCGACACATAGCATGGGCTAATATCATAGAAGGTACGCTCACTTGACAAAGGTGGATGGGCCTAAAGTGGCAAAAGCATCATAACCCCCCATGACACTTTATAACATAGTGCGAGTACTAAAACCATACAAGGTGCTCGAAATCCCAGAAATGCAGAAGTAGGCACTTTATCTCAATGTGTTTACAAAACAAAAATGCATCAGAAGGAGCATACAAGCTCAGAAGTCAGAAAGAAGAGTGAGCTATGAAATCAGAAGAAGAGATCCCAGGACCTGTAGAACCAAGCAATCCACCAGAGGGCATAAATTGCAAAACTCAGAGGAGAGAAAACTTGGAGAAAAATCTGGAAAAAAGAACCCTGCAACTGAATAGTACACTGAACCAGCTTTCCGACGATATCTCATTTGCCAAAAACGGAGTCCGGATGAGCCAGATATGACTCCCGGAAGGCAAAATAAAACATCAGACTTCAATAAAAAAACACTGTTGAAATGGTGGACCCAAAAATCTTAATTACCATAGTTGAAAAGAGCTCGGAAAGAGCTTTCCGACGATATAACGAAGTCTAAAAAAGGCCTCCGTATGCTCCAGATAGAGCGAAAAAGGTGAAAAGGGCTCAAAATTGCCCAATAGGCCTGGTTTTAAGCCCCAGGGGCTAAAAAAAAGGGGCCCCCGGGCGCATGGCGCGCTCCGGGGGCTGGGCCGAAGCCCTTGGTCCGCCATAGGACCACGCGCACTGCATATTAAGCCCGCGGGGGCTGGCAAAAGCGCCGCCGGTGGCGCGAAGCTGTCTGGGCGGCGGGGGAGCTGAGGGCTTCGAGCGGAGTGGCGGTTTTTGCTGAGCGGCGGGGCCGCGGTGAAGAGAGCGGTGCGGGCTGCGGTGAGCAGAGCGGCGCGGGCCACGATGGACAAAGCGGCGCGCTGGCCGCAGGCGTTGGAAGCCGGAGCAGGGGGTGGCGGGCCGGCCACCGGCCGGTGGCGGTGGAGCGCTGGTGGCCCGGCGGCGGCCAACCCAAAAATACATTATGCGTGTTTTCCAACGCTTAAAAAACCTTAAGAAAATGATTTTTTTTTGAATTTTTCTCGGTTTCCGTGCCCGTACGGCACTAGAAACCAAATTTTTTTTGCCTCGGGGTCAAGTTGTCCAAAATGGACAAACTTTATATGGATTCTGGGGTTTTTGGGCCTTCCGGACGCAACCGTGAGGTCGGTTTTGGTCCAAAGTGCGTCAAAAAATAAAGACCCCCCAGATCTAATAAAAGACACCGAAAAAGCTTCTAAAACCCTCTGTGCTTCAATAAAACAGGAACATCGAACAGCAGATAAGCTCTGATACCATATTAGATTTGATGAAGACAAATCTTCCCAAGATCACCTGCATGCATAACTATTACAAAGAAGAAGCAAGAAGACAGAAGAGAGAAGACAGCTATGGAGGCCAAAAAGCCAGAGACATCGTATGCAACAGAAAATAATATATTAACAATATGTTTCTATCAATTATAATGTGATGTAAAAACTCTGTCATAATAAACTAAGAGGTGAATCCTTATAAAGGAATCACTAAACCCTAAAAAGGGAAAACCTAAGGTTAGCTTAAGCAACTAGAGTGAATAGGTGAGTTAGTAATTAGATCATAATGATTTAATTAATAACCCGATAAACTATTACTCTAACACGAACATCATATACACTACAGTGAACAAACCTACTTCGGTAGCGAAGTCAACTCTCTCAGTCGCAAAAATGGAAAAGAAAAAAAAAATAAAAAATGAAAATACATCTTCTGGTGAAAACCTCTCGCAGGCACCTAAGGATGAAGAAAAAGACAAAATAAAGGATGATTCCTCTAGTGAAAACCTTTCTGAGGCGCTAGAGGAGGGAGAGACTGACTTGCCGTTTATATCATTAGAACTAGAAGTATCCTCTATGATCATTGAAGATACTATTCCAATCAACCTAGGCACAAAAGAAGATCCACATATCACTTACATTGCAGCTTCTCTCAGTGATCAAGAAAAGAAAGACATGACATCATTTTTACATAAGCACAAAATTAACTTTTCCTGGACCTACAAAGACATGTTCGAGCTTGATACAGATCTTGTCATGCATCATCTTGCGGTCGATCCAAATGTAAAACCTGTTAAGCAGAAGCTTTGCAAGATGCATCCTCAAGTTGCATTGGTAGTCAAAGTAGAGCTTCAGAAGATGCTGGAAGCTGAAGTAATCAGACCAATTGACTATCCTGAATGGGTTTCTAATATTGTACCAGTGGGTAAGCCTGCTAGGGGCATTCGTATCTACACTGATTTCAGAGACCTCAATCTTGCATGTCCCAAGGATGATTTTCCACTCCCTAATATTGACATTATAGTGGATTTGACGGCAGGACATGAAATGTTGTCACTTATGGATGAATTCTCAGGTTATAATCAGATCAGGATAGCGCCAGAAGACCAACACAAAACTGCATTTACAACACCTTGGGGCACTTTCTGTTATCAAGTGATGCCTTTTGGTCTTAAAAATGCCGGAGCCACTTATCAACGAGCAATGACTACCATCTTTCATGACCTTTTGCATGTCATCATGGAAGATTATGTGGATGATCTTTTAGGAAAATCCAAAACAAGGGAATCACATATTCCTATCCTTACCACCATCTTTGAGCAATTGGAGAAATATAAGCTTAGGCTGAATCCCGAAAAGTGTGTCTTTGGCGTACAATCTGGTAAGCTGTTGGGATACATTGTGTCACGGCATGGAATAGAAGTTGATCCAAAGAAATTGAAAGCAATCCTAGAGATTCCACCACCGAAAATATTGAAGCAATTACACAGTTTACAAGGCAAACTACAATCAATCAAAAGATTTATTTCACAGCTGGCTGACAAGGTGCATCCATTCTCCCATCTTCTGCGCAAGAATATCAAGTTTCAGTGGGATTGCTTGTGCCAAAATGCATTTGAGAAATTAAAAGGCTATCTAGCCAATCCACCCGTGTTGGTTCCACCTGTTGCTCGTCGCCCTCTGATTTTGTACATATCTTCTATAGAGGTCGCATTGGGAGCCCTCCTGGCACAATTAGATGACACCGACAAAGAGAAAGCAATTTACTATCTCAGCAGAACTCTTATTGGCTATGAGTTGAATTATTCCCTAATTGAGAAAGCATGTTTGGTTATTGTTTTCTGTACACAGAAGCTATGACATTATATGCTTAATCATAAGATTCATCTTGTTGCTAAAATTGATCCACTCAAGTATCTCCTGGCACGCGCTGCTCTTACTGGTCGTACAACAAAATGGGTCATGATCCTTAGTGAGTTTGATATTGTTTATGTGGATCGAAAGGCCATCAAAGGACAAGTAATTGCAGATTAGTTAGCCGAAGCACCCGTTGATGGTAAACACCCTCTGATCACAGATTTTCTAGATGAATCAGTCTTAAATCTTGCCCCAAGTCCACCATGGAAGCCGTATTTTGATGGATCCTTCACTCAAAAAGGATCAGGGGCAGGAATCTTGTTTGTTACACCAAAAGGGGATCTCATCCCTAAATCTTTCAAATTACAGTTTCCTTGTACCAAAAATATTGCAGAATATGAAGCCCTTGTACTTGGACTTTGACAGGCCATACAATGGCAGATTCTCACTCTATTGGTGCTTGGTGATTCACAATTGGTTATCAAACAAGTTATGGATGAATATCAAATGAAGGATGACAATTTGCTTCCCTATCGCAAGACAGTTGAAGATCTCAAGACGCATTTTACTGAACTAACCTTCCAACAGATCCCTCGCACAAACAACAAAGCATCAGATGCTATGGAAACAATTGGGTCCTTGATCACTATGCCAGAACACAATGCACGGTGTGAGTTTCTTGTTGAGAATCTTACGGTCCCTGCCTATGACAAGCCAAATTCTGAAATGGTGTGTGAAATTGCTGATCCCAATTCCCCATAGTACCAAGAAGTGTATTCCTACCTATGTGATGGACATACCCTGCTTACTTTAACCCCCAATCATTGTAAAACCTTCATTCGTCGAACCTCCTGATACACAATCCTCGCTGATACCCTCTACCAAAAGCATTTTGATGGAACTCTTTTAAGGTGTCTGAATTCTGATGAAACACAAACGTCCCTGGAGGAGGTACATCAAGGAATTTGCGGGGCCCACTCTAGTGGACTTACTTTGGCCAAAAAGCTATTACACACTGGATATTACTGGCCTACTATGGAGCAAGATGCTTACAACTATGTGAAAAAGTGTGTACCTTGTTAGTAGCGCGACGATTTGATACACGCTCCCTCCCAATCACTCCAACCCACCATCACCCCTTGGCCATTTTTACGCTGGGGTCTCGACCTTGTTGGCCAGATTTTCCCTAATTCATCCAATGGCCATAAATACATCCTGGCTACTACAGAGTACTTTACCAAGTGGGTCGAAGCTGTTCCTCTCACCTACACTACTGGAAAATAGATTTTGAAGTTTATTTTAAACTATCTTATATGTCGCTATGGCATTCCTCAGGACATTATTACTGATAATGGAGGACCTTTCAAGAATAAGGATGTCACAAAGCTATGTAGGAAGTTTAGCATTACCCACCATACCTCTTCCAAGTACTTTCCACAAAGCAACAGTCAAGCTGAGGCTACAAAAAAAACTATCCTCAGAATCCTCAAGAAAATAGTCGATGAAGCTGGCTGTGATTGGCACCTTCGCCTCAATTTTTCCCTTTGGGCTTACCACACCTCTATTCGAACCCCCATGGGAACCACTCACTTTGCCCTTGTTTATGGTACTGAGGCTATTCTACCCATTAAAACTGAGCTCCCTTCCCTCATAATCTCTCTCAAGAATCTGTTGTCCGAAGAAGAATATAGAGTTTCCTGCTTGCAAGAGCTGGAAATCCTCGATGAGAGACGCCTCAATGCCTTAGACCACCTCCGTGTGTATCAAAATACCTTTACCTTTAGTTCAAAAAAAGGATAAAACCTCATCAGTTTGAGGTTGGTGATCTTGTCCTGCAGCATAATATGAAGAATCTCTAGAATCGTGAGAAGAAAGGGAAGTTTGAACCTAATTGGTTGGGTCCCTTCATTGTTACAGCAAAATATGGTTTAGGCACCTATCAGATTGCATCCCCAGAGGGAAATCCACTCCCTGATCCTATAAATATTGTACATCTCAAGCGCTTCTATGCTCGATCAGTTCATAGTCTGTTGTACAACAAAAATTGTTCAAAAAATCCAAAAAATTAGAAAAGCAGAAAATCCAAAAACATTTAAAAAAGCAAAAAAACAAAAAAATCAGAAAAAACAAAAAAGCATAAAGAATACAAAAGCTTGAAGAGAAAATATAAAAAAGAGAAAGAGAAAAATAAAATCTCTCCATCTGTGAAAACCACTTTGGTGGCACAATGGATAAGTACCATGGTGAAAACCTATTTCAGGAGCCATGTGTAGTTAGATCCACCATTAGTTTCCACCATTTGTCTATACAGCTTGCATCACCTTTCATAATAAGTGTCGCTACCCATATTTGTGCAGGTAGTTCTTTGACCATCTTCCCGCTTTCGCAATAATGATTCCCGCACGACTGAGCTTACCAAATCACAAAACTAAGCTTTGTTCTAGACACAGTGATCATAAATGTTTTACATCAAATCAGTAGACAGATTGACTTTCCTAAATGATCATTCTATTCACAAGCAATTGCCAGTGAATTTCCATTTTCTATCAATCAATCTTTGTCCCATCAGGATGAATCCTTCCGGTGACGACTGTTCTATCAATCTTCACATCAAAATTGTTCATGGCAAGAACTTTTGGACTGAATGACCACTTGGTCAAGATGCCTTTTTATTGATTTTATCTTTTGTTTTAATATGTCCTTATCGCGACAGCCTCGATCTCTTATATCTTGGTTTTTTATGGTGAGTATCTAGTGAAATACGTGTCCTTTGTGGTATGATCTACTTGTCATAATTTGTTAGTGCATTTATGTTTTGATATTCAGTTGTGACTATGTATGCCTCACTGGGGTCAGGATTCATGCATCTCAAATCCCTCAAAAGATCTAGATGTACTGCGTCTCCCCATGAGTAACATTTCATAGCTCTCATCATACCTGATATCTCACATTCTTGTTCCTAACAACCTATTTGTCTGAGAGTCTAGTCCATGCAAAGGAACCATGTCACTTGTGTTTTTTAGCACATGGTGCATAACTCCTTTTTCAATATCAAACTAGGGTGTGCTCTCCAACATTAACACGGTATCAATCCCAATATTATCATGTAGTTAGTAGTTAGGTCATATTGAATTATGATTTTGCTCTTGGCAAAGGTTTCTATTTATTCCCCTATCCAGTCACCTACGTTATTTTTATCAGACTTATTGTGATACACACAAAAATAGTGTCCTCATTAGTATTGCATTGTTCCTTCCAGTTCATTAGTCATGAGTCATTATCCATTGCATTGTTCATTTCAGTTCATTAGTCATTATCCATTGCATTGTTCATTTCAGTTCATTAATCATTAATCATTATCTTTTGCATTGTTCATTAATCATTAGTCATTATTCATTGCATTGTTTATTCCATTAATCATTAATCATTATACATTTATCTCATATTGCATTCATTTTGTTCATTAATCATTATCTCTTGCATTGTTCATTTCATTAGTCATATTTCATTGGTTTCATATTGCATTTCATCCATTAATCATTAGTCATTTTACCTTAGTCTCACATTGCATTCATTTCATTCATTATTAGCCATTATACATTACATTATCCATTCATTTAGTGTTCATTATTAGTACATTAAATTAAATCATTTTGCATTGCTCATTTAGCTCATTCTGTACATTGTTCACACATTTATAGTTGCATTATCATTTTCATTAACACTATGCATTTATAACCATTAAATAGTACCATTTGCATTACATTCCATTAGTTGCATCCATAAAGTCCATTTAAGGTTCATCCATTTCATAAAGCATCATAAACACATTTATACATCATTACATCCATACATGATAAAATATAAGCATTAACACATCACATCACATCACACACACACACACACACACACACATCATCATCCCTGCATCACAAATCCGTTAGTATCATCATACATATATTTATCTCATCCTACATGTCAGTCATAAGCATCATATACTGTAAATATAACATCAAATGTGCATCCATACATCATATAAGCATATAAAAACATAAAGATCCATACATCAGAGTCCCATAGTCCAAAAATAGTCTATGTATATATATCTCAAAAGTGTCATATCATACATCATGTGTCAAAAATGTGTATCCAAAAAATTTGAGAAGAGTCATGGCGGTGGCCATGATGGTCCTGCTCCCTTGCTGGGACGAGGCGGTAACCCCACTGATCTCTATGATGTTCGGACGGTGCTCTCTGAATGTGCCTCTCAGAATATGCAGGCTCTCATTCCCCCTCTGGCATTTCTCCATGGTACAACCCCATATAATATGCAGCCTCTCAGCCTCTGCGCCTTGCCTCTCTCTGAGTTGCCATGGCATCAGTCATCATCTGACCCAACCCTGCCGCACTGCCTGCCAGCCGTGCTATATCGTGGTCTGCCCTGTACTCCTCAGCACGTCTACGTGCTAAATCCCGCTCTGCTGTCAGAGCTGCTATCTATGCTGACATAGCTGCTAGCTCCTCCTCATGATCCCCAAACTCCTCAATCATAGCGAACTCCCCTCTATCCACCCGAGCCTATAAGATGTCTAGTGCCTGCTGTGCACTGTCCCCCCGAGCTGTCTCTGACAATAGCTCTCTTTGCACCTGGGTCACCTTTGTCTATAAGCTACTGGCTGTAGCCTATGATGTGGCTAATAACCCCTCTAATCACACAATCTCAGCCTGTGCGCTCACCTCAATTGCCTGAGATGTCGCTAATAATCCCTGAACCCTCCCCAGCTCAGTCTGTAGGCTATCTCGCTCTGCTATGACTGTGTCATGTGTCTCCTGGGCTATGTAGCCCATTGGTGGTCCTTGTCCTTGTGGAGGTGCCTATGGCGGTGGTCCTTGTGGTGGCCCCTGTGGTGCCTGTGGTGGCCCCTGTGGTGGATCTTGCCCCTGTACCTATACATCGGGCATAATCGGTGGCTGCCCACCCGCTGGTATCTGAACCTGCCCCCTCCACCGTGGTACTACCACCCTAGGCCAGACTCTCCTCCCAGCCCCTCCATCTCCTCCATCATCATCGTCGTCATCCCCCTGTCCCCCTCCATCTCCCCTAACTCCTGGCTGCTCATCCTCCTGAACTACCCCTGGTACTGTCAGTCTAATGGGTCTGTGTGTTGCCCACCATTGTGCATATGCAGGAACCACACCGGCATCCTATAGTGACTCTCGCGCCCTGATCTAAGGCACCTCGATCATACCCATAAAAGATGCTTGGGATATTCAAGGATTTTCTCCAATCCCCCATACACTCCCTACCTCGCGGGTAACCAATGGATGAGGGAACCGGTCTGATATTGCCTCCTGTATCTGACCCATCTGTCTCCGAACCCTAGATGGCATGTATCGCGATATCATGTATACTGTCCTCCCGAACAGCCAGCAGTCAATCTGTATGAACCTCATATAATATGAATCGTAAAACCCATCCTCTGCATACCCATCCTACTATGGGGTCTCATGGCCACAGGCCTCGCATCCTACATAGAGTGCCCATACGCTAGTATCCCACTGAATATGTGGCCTCATAACTAATAGGCAGCCTGTACCTGCACACGAAGGGATCATATGCTGCCCGGGTCTCCTGGTGTCTGATTGGTCATGTGACCGCTATATGCTCCCACACCCATACCAATAAGAGCGTGCATCCAGGCCCTAGTGCCCTACCCCTGCGGTAGGCGCACATATGCAGATCATAATATAACTGACTAAGGATGATGTATCCCCAACAGTACTGGTCGCCGTCCTTGACCATGCTGCTCAACACTCGTGCCCAGCCTGTAGGGAACCCCTTACCTGCATGATCAGGCATGAGACGTCCCCTATAAATCTCGCCAGATAGAGCACCATTCGCCATGGCCGTGGGTCTATGGTCATCACTCCGGTCCATGACATCCACTACCGTGTAATGGGCAGATCTATAAACCTCTACCTCAGAGCCATCTCCATGTAGGCCTCTGAGCCCTCCACACAGTACTCTGGTATGAGCCCCCAAAGGGCACTCTGTAGATCCTCCATACATCATGGAGGGTGATAGTGGCTTCCCCTGTAGGGAAGTGGAAGCTAGAGGTGGTACTGTGCCACCTCTCTATCAACGCAGGCATGAGCGCATTATGCGCTCGAAGATGCGGCCAATGTCGCACGTGCTCCAGTCCACACAGTGTCACCACTCCCCACTCTGCCGCTATCAGGTGCTGCTCTAGCTCTATGGTCACTGGGTAGCACTCCCTAGCTCAGAATGTGATAGCCTCCTTCTGCAGTCAGCAAACACATGTCAGAAATCAGATAGCATGTTGGGGCATCAAAAAATATCCCAGGCCTGTCTGGGGCATCGAAAAATGCTCCCAAACCCTTTCCTTTTCTCTTCCTCCTCCCTTTTCTTTTATTTTTGGGTCAATCCACGTAGATGGTGGTTGACCCTCGTAGACGGTGAACTTTCACAGTCGCCAATCTACGGAGCCAGCGGATCTTCGCAGATGTCAGTCTACGAAGACGGCAGTTTAAGTTGCCGCTTCCCTTGCCGTGCAGACGGTGGTGTTATACATCGCCGTCTCTGCTGTGCATTTTGTCCCCCCTGCCCTTGTAGATGGAGATTGGTCGAATCTCCATCTGCGTAGATGACTATTGCCTATCAGTCGTCTGCGAGGACGACGGTCTATCGATCACCATTTGTGCAGATGATAGACAGGTGATCGCCGTCTGCACTGCACATCCATTTAAAGCCATTTATTACACCTAACTACCCTCCCAAAATATTAAATGCATAAATGACAAGGTCGACACTTGACTACTCACCGATGGTCCCGCATCCGCAGGCTGTTGGTGTACCTAGACGCACTCCCCAAGCTGTGCTCGCTCTTGTTGCGCTGCCATGGCTCTCTTCTTCTTCTTCTCTCTTTTTGCTCTTTGTGAGTGAAAGTGACTTGTCCATGGCCCCGGTGGACTATTTATAGCCCCTTGGGACCCATTTCTTTCGTCGGTCTCCCCTTTTCCCATTCTGGTCCCCGTTCCTCCTCTATTTCTCCTGGACACGCCATGCAATTAGTCTACTTTCCCCATTTTCTTGCTTTTTCAAGAAAATTTTATTAAAAAATTATATTTTTTCCTATTATTTTCTCGAGGGGGCACCCTCCTCCGCTCTCGCTACCGTAGGTTTTTTGACCTCTCTGGGGTATCTTATTTTCTCTTCTTTGACGCAATGTCACTTTTGACGATGCATCAAAGAGGGGCAAAATGTAGACGTCCAAAATCGTCCTTATATTAATTTAATTAATATTCTCATAACATTATAGTTAATTTTAATTAATTATATTTGTTATATTCTTCTATCTATTTAATTAAATTTATTTAATTAAATATGATTCAATCTCCTTAGTATTTAAATTTAATTTAAATACTCCCCCTTTTAATGTATTAAATCTTATTTAATACATTATCCCTCATTGATCCCCTTTAAATAAATTTTTAATTTATTTATTCCTCCACATGACCTAAATTCTACTAAACCACAATTAATCTAAATCTGATTTGGATTAAGCTAATTTGAACCTAGATCTTACCCTACCTCACATCACTCTCACCAAATAGACCTATCTATTAATTAACTAAGGTTAATTAAGCTAATTTCTTGATTCCCACAATAATTAGTCCTAATTATTTGCTCACACACATGTGAGCAAATTTATAAAAATTGACTTTTCTAAATAATCCTTATTTGGTGCCAACAAGGTTTCTTACACATATGATGACACCTTCTTACACTTTCCAAAAGTGTCTCATTGGTCCAAAACTCTTACGCCCTCTTACACCTCTTACAAGATCCTTCACATGTGTACTTTAAGTACACTTTGACCCATCACATCCAAAGTTGCTCACACATGTGTGAGCAAAGTGGGCCTCTTGCATAGCTTATGTGTCCTTCATGTGGCACCTATGTGGATGCCACATGAGCTCCACCTTATCCAAGCCCTCTCTCTCCTCCAAAAACTCTATAAATAGAGGCCTTTCTCAAGAGCAAATCATCTCTTATTTTTGCATTGTTATCATGTTAGTTTAGGTCTAGAATTTCTTAAGCAATTTAGCATACTCATCTTAGTCCATTTTCATGTTATTTCATTTTTGAATCTAGATATTACATCTTAGGTTTAATATGGAATGAATCTAGTTCTATCATCTTAGTTAGATCTTGCATTATCATTCTAGTTTAAATCTTGCATTTTCATCCATGGTGAAAACTTGAAACAAGTTCCTTATACTTGTTCTTGAGTTATTAGCTTATCATTTTAATGCATTTCTAGTGGGATTACAATATTGTGTTGGGAGAGCACACCCACAAACCTCTCTAAGAGAAAATCAATAAGGCTTGGGTGCACTTGTTTAGCTCATTCAAGGTTGTGATGAATCTCTTCTTATTTTTTTAGTAGTATACTTTTAGACATGTTTAATGTTGTTATTTGATGTTTATCTCTAACGTTTGCATGTTTGAGCGTGCTCCCAATAGGTTAGGTTTCATTGCATATAGGGCCAATGTCAAATGGCAATTAATGTAATTAAGGCAACTTTCTATGGTACATCACACATCAAATCTTGAGAGAATATAGCCTTGATTTGTTGCTTACAAGGTGGTATCAATAATTGCAACCACAAGCACATATCTAACAACCATCATTTCACTGATATATATTTATTATTTACTACTGTTGGATGATCCCATATCAATGACTTAAATTCTATTTTGGGCCAAAATTTTGAAGGACACAGTTCTATAGAAAGTCTTTGGAATTGTGACACATGTCAAATCTGTATACTTAACTCTGTGCTCTAACCTTACATGTCGACCACAATTGGTCACATGAACTATTGATAATGTTGCACTCCACGCAAGGTGTCCAATTTGGTACAGACAAAATGTCTTGTTAGTGACATTCTCATGTGCGATCCATGCAAGGCATCCAATTTAGTACTAATGGAACGATGTGATTCCTAATTTTCCACTCTTCCATTTATGACAAAGATTTATGAGGTATCAAATATTTAACACAATACGTCTAGAAATATACATGACTTCCTTTGGCCTTTGTAAAGGACAATGAAATTAAATTATTAATAGGGTTAGATAAGGAATTAATAAGGACTAGGTATCTTTAGGCTATTTATAGACGGTTTAGGTTTTCTTCTTCTTTAATTCTCCTTAGATAAATAGAGTGTGGTAGTTGGTTGAAGAGTCTGATTTAGGCCCTTTTCATATTTATTTCACTTTGGGTAGACAAAGTGTGGTAGCTAGGTGAAGAATCTGAAGATGGATAGTCCTATCCGGTTGATAAGGAGATGTAGATGACCATTTTGGGCACTATCACAGACCCGACACTGAAATCAGTTTGTAGGGAGGTTGGAATGTTTACAAATGAGGCCGCGAGGATGGTTTTGGGCCATGATTTTCTAGTATCAATTGATAGATACCGAGGGAATACGAACATTACGTCTCAATTTTTGGCCTATCTTTTGGACCTTAGAGGAGACAAGGCGGAGATACTGTTACTGCTAAGATAGGTGTTTAAAGAAGAATTCTGAGGGGATCACATTCAAGTTGTCACTTTGGTAGAAATAGGGATGGGTATCCCATGGCCAAGGGATATACCCAAGCTCTTGCAGCCATGTCAAAATGTGGCCTGACAACCATTTATTATAAATTTGAATGATGAAGAACTAGCGTGTAAGAGGAAATGGGTGGCGGTTGGTAGGGATTTCCTCTAGAAATGGTTTCTCATTGATGAAATGTCATACTATAGATGGATGGAGTAATTTTCACAACTTCTCATCTCCGAAGCATTCTACAAATAATGAAGGGATGGAGAGCTCCTTACTTTTTTGAAATGAAGGATTCTTTAGTTTTGCAGGTGACGATTTTTGGCAACATAGTTATCATCAATGGTAGCGGAGCTACATGGTGCAGATACCACCGCCCTACCAAGATACCATTGCCCTACCATTGTCATACCACCTTTTGGTTTTTTGTGGTTTAGAATACCACCTTTTGAATTTCGAAGGGATTATTGTAAATTTTGGGTAGTTTTAGGGGTATTCCAACTTCCAAGTGTAATCAAAATTCTATAGGAATTTATTATTCTATAGATCTTACTCTTTAATATAAATATTCATAGACATGTCACATATTAATTAAAATTCCACAACTTCAGTTTCCTTTTACGGATTAAAAAAATATGCTTTGTAGTAGATTTCAATTTCTAAATAAATGGACAATGGATTTGCAGTAAAATTATCTCCCATCTTGGTGTGTGATTCTATGAATCTCTAACAATTTTTACGTCTAAATGCATTACATTGTTTCTGAAAGATAGAAATCATTATTTTATTTTAAAATCAAATCTTAATTTTATTTATTTTATTAGTATTAGATAATTACTAAAATTTTATTATTTAAAATATTAAATAATTTATAAATCTTAAAATGAATACAAAATATTTTTTTGATAACTTAATAGCTTAGTAGGGCCAACACCTGTAATATTAAAATAAAATAAAATTTGTACATTAAAGTTTGGCATATAGTTGATATCACCCTTTTCATTATTGTTCACCCCATCGATCACATAACATCAACTATATAATAGTAACAAACCCAATTTCTACATCTAACCCTGCATATCTATCTATTAACAAAAAACACGAGATTCATCTACTAGTAACCCAAAAATACAAAATATAGACCAGAGAGTAGCACCATTCTTAAGGAAGTATTTCAGGTTATCCTTGTTGCATTCCAAGCCTCTTGTTCCTCCATTCTGGCCAGCTTGACTTTCTTGGCTTTGAGGATGATTGACCAGTGCTCTCCATTGTTGGCATGGGATTTCGCTCTTGTGATCACCTCCACATCTTGCATGTCTTCAGTAATTCATTCCTCTCTACTCCCCAACTCCTACTCCCCAACAATATCATTTGCATTCGCTTCATCAAATTCATCTTCATCAAGAAAGCCTTTACTGGTTAGATAGTCCTAATGACAATCATTTGTTTTAGGTCCCTTGATTCTGGCCACACACAAGAGAAAATTGATGCTCTTGTTTATCTCACCCATCGAGCCTATAGTAATTTTTCATTTTATGTTTGCACAATTGGAAAATTTTGTACCTCATTCCCCCAAATGTAGTACTTCTGTGGTAGGGGAATGAGGAGATTCCCAACCACATTCTCCATCACAAAATCAATGTTGCTCAAATATGCATGTTCAAACACCATCTGGGTGAGCTTTTTTGCCCATTCCTTGGAAACCCCTGTAGATGTCCAAAATTGTCCTTTGTGAGTTTATTAAATTCATATTAACATGTCCCAGTGATTAATATAAATTTTATTTATTTAATTACTTAAGCTTTACCATATAATTAATTTGGAAAATTAATTATATTTCCTCCTCTAGCCTAATTGTATAAATAAATAATTATTTAATTATATTATTATCATTACCTAATATTCAAGTAATTTACTTATTTGAATAATTCCCCTTCCTTCTAATCCCATAGTTTAATTAATTCTAAATTAATTAAACTTATTCCTAGCCTAAATCCCCTAGCATGAAACCCATCATGTCACCTTAAACCCTATTAATTAGTTAATACTTGATAAATAAAGCTAATTTCTTGATTCTTACACTCATTAACATTTCTCTCAATTTTTAATTTGTCTCACAGGTGTGAGAAAATTCCCAAATCCAAACTCACCAACCTTCCATAAATAGCTATCATCCTCTTACACCTTTGTCTCCCATAGCCACCTTGAGCCACCCTAGTCTTACATTGTCCCCCACTTGGCATTTATTGCACATCCCTTTCGAGGTTTCTCACTCATGTATTTTCAATTCATCCCTCGTGCATGACCAACAACTCTTGCCTATTTGACATCCACATCATCAATCCAAACTAATCCTAACCCTCCATTTCAAATTTAATCCCAACCATCCATTTCCCTCTAAATTCTATAAATAGGAGCCTCTCCTCAAGCCGATCATCCAATCTTCAAATTTTATTGCTACTATGCCAAAATCACTTTAGATCTTTTAGAAATCCATTTGCAATCTTATATTTTTTTGGTGTTTAACTCATAGCTTAGTTTCATGTCATTTTAGGTTAGTGTTTGCATGTAAATCCACTAGCTTGCATATTGATTTTCACTTAGATTTCGTTCAGTCTCATCCATCATCCATCTAGGAATCATTTTGGGGACCTCATTGTTGTGTTTTGGAGAGAATTGCCCATATTTTAAAACTAAATGAGCACATCAACTGAGTTGGGGGCCTCCATTCTAGTTCAATCAGAAGTATGAGTAGATTTAGTTAGTTTGTGCCTTGTTTATGATTATTTGCATTAGCTAACAAAAAAATTTACCCATATAAATCTTGGCATGCTCGATGGGACCCACGCCCCTTGAAATTTAATTTTGTTTTGAGTGTTTTTGTTGAGTTTGCAGGTACAGGTTCTGGAACAACATCGGCGTCATGTGTATGTGTAGTGGCATTTTTGCTAATTGACACCTCTGTTACAAATAAACATCTCTGCCTCTGGACCAATACATTTACTTTTACATATTCACAACGCTCTAATCTAACTATTTTCGGGTGATCTTGCAGGGTTATGAGCTTAGAATCTTATTTTTGACAATTTTGTTATCTTCTGCTCTCAAGTATTTGTCAGAGCCATATTTTTCCAAGCTCACCCATTTTTCAAGTTCAACTTCACCTTTACATAGGTGAATCAACACCTCCACTTACTATCACCTGCATTTTTTGATGCCTTTGACATAAACCTGTGTTTTCGCCATATTTTTGGTGCCTTTGACATAAACCTGTGTTTTCGCCATATTTGTCAGAGCCATATTTTTCCAAGCTCACCCATTTTTCAAGTTCAACTTCACCTTTACATAGGTGATTCAACACCTCCACTTACTGTCACCTGCATTTTTTGGTGCCTTTGACATAAACCTGTGTTTTCGCCTAGGTAAATTCAGGTATATCTCCCTCTACATATCTTTTTTTTGATTTAGTTTCTTTCCTAATCTAAAAATTCTTAAACAAAAAAATCTAAATATATATTTTTAAAATAGTCATCTTGCTGTCATAATTTCTATTAGTTGTTTTATGTTTAGGTAGTGTGTTGTTTTTTTGTTTTTGTTTTGTTTTGTACACCAATGTTTGCGTTGATTGCTATTTCTGCTAATCAACGTATGCACCTGTATTTTGATGTTTTTATCTTAGATTAGCTTAGTTTCATTTTTTTGTGTTTTCTTAACAACTAACCATTTTTGCAGTTGTTATACGCCTGTGAAAGACTTCAAACCAAACTACTAACACCTAGTTTTGTTGGTGGAGACTTTATTTCTTGTCATTTGAGTGATTTTCTTAATTTAGTTACACATAGCTTAATTAGGGCCTCTTTTGGTTAAAGAATCAAGTGTTTGATCTGTTTGGTGCTTTAGGCACATTTGTGCTTAGTTTAAATCCCAAGATATAAAAAATGTATCCGCTCCCCTCGCCTTCATGGATCTTGAGTGTAAGAGAAATTTGTTCTATCTTTTAGAGGGTTTGCCTCTCGAGAAGCCCTTAAGGCTAGGTGAGAGGGAATGACCCAATGGGTAATAGGCTAAGGCCAAGCCCTTTTGAACCACTATATAAGAAATGTGGTTGTGATGGAAATCACAATCAATGAGTGATTTCTATGCCAGGATGAAGATCTCCTTCAATACTTGCATGGTGCATAGAAACTTGTAGAACTTAACTTCTATAAGTTGGGAGGCCTTTTTAATGAGGCTAATCTATTGAAATTTTAGCCACTCAAACATATTCCCTATCTAGAAACCAACTTGTCTTAATGGCCAAAATCCTTTCCATTTGTTGGTGCTGGGAATATGATACACACATCCCAAAGACACCCCTCATGTACCCCTAATTTTAGATATAAAGTTTCTTTTGAGTCTCGATCATTGGTATGCCCGGGAAGTGAGTGTCATGTAAGGGGGAGTCAATGCTACTAAACATCTATCTATCTGGTTGGAAGTGGTATTTTATTGAAAAGGGATTCAACTAGTGTTATTCTTTCCTAAACTTAGGATGTGCATGTGCTTGGTCAAAAAATAAATACTGTGTCTGGTGTGTTTTATTTCCATTAAACAAAACATTTTTGTTAGTCAAACATTAAAATCTTGCTTAAAATCTAAATTTTCTAGATCAACATTTCTGCTTGTATTTTAGCATTTGCACTTTTCAACGCTTGCGTCTGAGAATTGGCATTTCTACCTCTATGGTCTGAGGTTCTTCTTGGCATACTAATAATTTCTTTCTCCAATCAGAGTCTGCACCTACATTTTTTGGCATTTATGTCTGGGAGCGGCTTTTTCAATTTTTGACAAAAGCCTTCACTTTACATTGTGATACATCATTTTTAGTAATTATTAGATTTTTTCAGATCAAGAATTTTAATTTTGTGGCCCATTAACCTTTTGAAATCCACCCATTCCACTTACATACCATAAACCATACCCAACCTAAACCTATGATCATATCCCATTTACCTCTCATTCCCATTAATCTCTCCATCCAACCTAATGATCAACCTTCAACATTTTTCCTATCTTACTTTTGGACTTAGGAGAAACATTATCATCACCTTGGTAAAATAAATTAAATCTTGATTGGACCATTAATTAGATCATTTGAATCCTAACAAATCTTGGTATAATCTCATCCAAGTCAACCTTAATCACCAATCAAACCTTGATTAGTCCTCATCCACATCGATCAAGTCCAAGGTTAATACCTCTAATACAACCTCATCAAAAGGTAGAGGCAAATCCTCTTCCGCTGGACCTTCCACATCCCAAACCATTCAATCATCACAAACCCTCCAATTATCACAAGAAACCATTCAATAAATCCTTAGTATTATACCCACTTTGACCTCTCATGCTAGCACTCATACTACAACGAATGCATCTAATACCATGGATGTAAATGTGGTAAATATAGGTCAAACATTTGTCCCCTTATCCACCACTAATCAAACCTCATCACTCTTCATGTACCCTTCATCTTCCATTAAGACATCCACTCACCACTCTTCCCAAGCCTACCAATATGTCCTTCCACTAACATTGGGCCTTACATTATCATCACTTGGCAGACAAGCTAACTTTGAGACTTCTCTTACACATCATAATGCCCTTGACCTTACTATTGTCACAAAATTTTGCACCCTTGTTTAGGTGAGTCTGAATGACCTAAAAAACCTTATGAAACATGAAAAAACCTCCCAAGAGTGGGACTTGAAATGTGAGTTTGAGTCTTTGGAGAAGGCCGACTTCCTTCCAATCAAGATACACCTAAAACTAAGTTTTTGAGGGAAAAGAGACAAGGCTATGCAGAAAGGGAAAGAGGCGATACACCAAGATTGAAAATTTGATCTCCTTCTACCTATGATTTCCCTTAGACCTTAATAAAACTACCAAGACAACACTACTCCCTTTATTTGATCAACTCCTAGAACAATATGACAGTTAGGACTTAAATAGACCCTGTAAGGAGCCTAAAGGTTCACAAGCATAATCAATCAAGTGGATCAACACAAACATATAACAAGGAAGATGATGAAATGCATCCAAATAATAAGACAAATATTACACAAGATATTTGGATTTGAAATAGGTAACAATAATATATCAAAGTAAGGAAATGCTAGTTACAATTACATAAAAGGAATTCTACAAAATAAATAGAGAGATCTGCCAAAAAATATGTACAAACTTGCCTTTATAAATCATACATAAATCAGATTTATCATTAAGGTATAAACCCTAACTAGGGTTGAGTTGTAGAAGGACAAAATTAGACCAGACCAAAAGATATTTTATCTCTTCGTGAAGCACTAAATCCAGAAGTGATAGAGAGAGGCCACATAAATACCCTTGCACTCCTTGAATGTCCTATGTGGCATAGAAACATGGCTCAAGGACCATCTACAACCATAAATGATCATGGGATGATTGGAGAAAATCAACCAAGAGTATACAATAGTAAGGGCATCGCTTGAGTGAATTGACATATGACACCAATGGAGAGTCAAAAAAAGTAAAAGGGCCACTGAATGATTCTATGAAACAATTAATGTGATCAACCTCCATTTTTCCTGTCGATGAGAGTCCTACCGATGAACACTTATGAAAATATCTCCACCTTTCTGTGTATTCACATTTTGCATACATGTCTACCATGGTAGTCGATAAGACCACATCATGTTTCATCGAAACCGGCCTTATCGATGTAGGTCACATTTCAGCAAGACATCTTTGTATCCCATAGATATCCAAGTGTACGCCTGTTCAGATTCTTGGTTCCTTCACTTTCCAACAATGAGGGTTAGTAGCACCGGTTTGCAATGGGGAAATCAATACAAAAATTACTAATAATGAATACTTAAACGTATCAATAAAATATACAAGCAAATAAAGGAAAACAAATGAATGCAAACCCAATTGCTTGAAGCTTCTATTGTCCCTCTCTACTCCTTCCAAAATGCTATTTTTGATGCTCAGTATTGGTGTGGGCAGCGTCTATGACTTGGGAGCGTCGAGAATTTGATAATTGAATGTGTGTGTGAATGCAAGATGGCTTGAATGCTAGAACCAATCTGACAGAGTAATGGCGCACAAGAGCTTGAAATCCTGGATCCTTCAAATGGTTATGAAGGGTTTATTATATAGGAATGGAGGATGATATGAATGTTTGAGATCAATCCCAAAGATAACGAGATGAACGATTGAGATTAAAAGGAACTGGAGAAGCCATCAGTAATCTCCACCTCTTCAACTAGAAAAGATGAGGTAAAGTTTGGTTGATTGAAGGGCTAATTATGAGTTACCTTTTAGAACTGAAGAGGTGGGTGGAGTTACCCATGTGAATTGGAGAGTTGGGTGGAGTAGCCCATGTGATCTAATTAAGGATTATCTCTTTGAAAATAAATAAATATTTAATTCATTTATGTAATTAAAGTTTTCAACATGTGAGATAATTGAATTCTTTTTGATTTAGAATTGCTTTATTGAATGAAACTAAATTAATTTAATTGGAAGAATTTAATTAGTAAGTTTAAATCTTTCAATTTAAACTATAGGAAATTGAATTTAATTAATTAATTAATGGTAATTAATCAATTAAGGTTAATTAATTAAATAAAATTAATTATTTAATTAATTTTGGGAATTTGATTAAACGATTTGGGGAGTAAATTTAGAGGAAAATAGATGATTAATTAATGATTAAAAAACCATTAATTAATAGATGAAAATTAGTGTTTTTAATGTAAAGTCGCAAGCCTGTCCATTTTAGGGTGTCTACATTTGCCCCTCTTTGATGCAATGTGACTTGTCGCAGTGTGTCAAAGATTCTCTGATTTTGATCCTGCCTCTGCTTGTCCTGGCGATAGTAGGTGTATTTATGCCCCCTCAACAAATTTGAGCAAAAAGTCACGACATGAGCGTTAATTTGTTAAAACTGCAAATTGTGAATCTGGGTAGCTGACTGATCTTCAAAATGTTGCATTATGCCTCTCATATTGACTGTTGAAGTTTTCGAGGACCGGGAAGAAAATTTTGAAGTCCTGAAGGAATTAGGGTTTTTGGAAATCCCTATAAGTAGCCGAGAGAGCCCTTCATTTGTCATTTTGCCTTCTTGGAGCTTTGGAAATCTTGGCGAGTTTGTGTTAGAATAGTCCCAAAGGATAACTGAGAGGGGGGGGGGGGGGNTTTGTGTTAGAATAGTCCCAAAGGATAACTGAGAGGGGGGGGGGGGTGAATCAGTTATCAACTAATTTAATTCTTTTCTTTTATTAACTCCAGAATACAATACAGTAAATGCATATTCAGATAACACAGTAGACAACACCACATTTTGGTTACGGGGAAACCAAATGGTAAAAACCCCGGTGGGAATTAACACCCACAATGAACTATACTTGTTTATAATAATCCTTGTTAGAAGATATTGCAACCCTGTTAGGAGTTGTTCTTTACAATGTAATAAGTATAGTGACCTGGTTAAGGGTCTGACCTTGTTAGGAGTATTTTACAAATAACCCGGTTAAGGGTGAGGACTCACTATCCAAAAGCTCACTACTTTAATGGTGAAGGCTACAACCTTCTGTAGAACATATATACACTATATCTGATGATGAACTGTAGAGTAGACCTGCTGTCTTGATCAGTTCCAATGTATTGTAATCTTCCATTGCTTCTTCACATAGATCCTTGATGAATGAAATACATCTGATATTATGCTCTGCACTTTTCTTGTATCTTTTCTTATCATTCACACTTAGGGTTCCACAAATGAACTACTATAAGTATCTTCCTCAAAGTATGAGATCATGGGACCTATTAAGAAACTCTTCATAACATCTTTGTCAGCTTAACTAACCATGCAAGCATAATTATAACTGCGCAATATAAATTGAATAGACGCGACGCTTCACTAAGTTGGCCTCACCAAATTAACTCTAACTTTGCAATCTTGTTAAAACATGTTTGGTGCCTTTAGATAACTATCGTCAACTCATAAATAAACTTGAATATACACACACATATCCCGAAGATAGGTGCAACTCAAGAAATAATGCAATACTTTGGCTCTGTACAGACAAACTCAAGAAACTGTAACTGCCACTAACATAATTACACAACACAACTAAAACTTCATATTTGAGTCTGCGTGTATGAACACATCATAATAAACATGTCTACAACATGATTATAACTGCGCAAGGCTTGATAAAATCATTCTGATATGTACATACAAAACACTGTTGTATATTATATGTTGTCATCAATGACAAACATACAATCAACTAGCTGCCAGAAGTAAATCTCCAACGATCTCCCCCTTTGACATTGATGGCAACATATGATATTAAAAACATCTTTAGCACATGGTATCTTCTTCCTTTTTACAATCTTCTCAATATCCTTATCAAAGATTCCTCTACACTGCTGCAGCTCCTTTGTCTGAGTTTATACTCCCCCAGAGTATATGCTCCCCCTTACTATATACTCCCCCTTTGACATCAATGACAAAGGGTGCCATAAACAATTAGGCATAGGTACTACTCCAGAAGTAGAGTAGTCAACCATTCATCAGTCACTAAGGACTGATGTTCTTGCTACTTTATCTAATCAGACTCAGGAGAGGGAATTACTCCCAACTTCTCCCTGAGATACTCAAAAGTATCTTTTGATAAAGGCTTTTTGAAAATATCTGCCAACTGTTCTTTGGTGCTCACATAGTCTAATTTTACTTCATTATCTGCAACTTTTTGTCTAAGAAAATGGTATTTAATCTCAACGTGCTTTGTCTTTGCATGCATCACAGGTTTTTTGGACATGTTGATAGTACTGGTGTTATCACAGTGAATAAAAATAGGATAATTAACCTATATACCAAAATATTTAACCAACTTCTTGATCCAAACCATTGTTGAACAATTTAATGCTGCTGCAACATATTCAATTTCTGCTATTGACTGAGAGATACAATTCTTCTTCTTGCTTACCCAAGAAACCAACCTATCTCCAAGAAATACTGCTCCTCCAGAAGTACTCTTCCTGTCATCAAGACAACCTACCCAATCTGCATCTGTATACACATGAAGTTGTACATTCTCTGATATAGGATACCATAAACCATAGTCTATAGTTCCCTTTTGATATCTGAATATTCTCTTTATTGCCATTAGGTGATTCTGTTTTGGTTCAGCTGCAAATCTACCAACAATGTCAACTGCATTAGATATGTCTGGTCTAGATTGAGTAAGATATATAAATTTTCCAATCATAGAATTATACAATGTCTTGTCAACTGCTGCGAAATCATCTTCTTTAGAAAGCTTGCTTCCTGTTATCATAGGAGTGCATACTGGCTTACAGTCTTCCATCTTGAAAGTCTTCAATATTTCCTTCACATACTTGGACTAATTTATAAATATTCCTTTGTCTGTCTGCTTTACATTCAATCCCAAAAAGTATTTTATAGGACCAATCATGCTCATTTCAAATTCATTATGCATTTCTTTTGCAAATTATGAACTAAGCTTGTCATTACCTCCAAAGATAATGTCATAAAAAAATATGGCAACAAGTAATAGTTCATTAGGTGTCTATCTTATGAATAATTCACAATCTGTTTCTCCTTTCTTAAATCCAATCTTAGTAAGATAACCATCTAGTCTCTCATACCAAGCTCTTGGGGCCTGTTTAAGTCCATAGAGTGCTTTCTTTAATCTGCATACCATGTCCAGTTTATCTGATAGATTGAATCCTTCAGGATGTTCTATGTAGACTTCTTCCTTCAAGTCACCATTCAGAAAGGCTGATTTGACATCCATTTGATATACTTTGAAGTCTTTGAATGTTGCATAGGCCAGAAATAACTTAATGGTTTCTAATCTACTCACATGGGAAAATGTGTTAGTGTAATCTATCCCTTCCCTCTGCATATATCCTTTACACACTAGTCTTGCTTTATTTCTAACCACTGTACCATCTTCATTCATCTTGTTCCTGAATACCCACTTTGTTCCAATCACATTTTTGTCACTAGGTCTAGGAACCAATTCCCATGTGTCATTTTTTATTATTTGATCTAATTCTTCTTCCATTGCTTTCTACTAATAAGAATCCTTGCAAGCATCTTCAACATTTAAAGGTTCAATCTGTGAAAGTAAACATACCTATTCATCCAATGTTAACCTTTTTTCTTTTGATCTAGTCAAAACACTGCTGCTCTGATCTCTAATGATATCATCTTTTGAATGATACCTAGATGTGAATTTTGAAACTTTTGGTGTGACATCCTCATCTATAATCTGTGATACTTCTTTACTTGATTCAGGTTCATTACATGATACATCATTACAATCAAGGATTTCTTCAATAACAATGTCTTTAATGCTAGGGCAGGGTTCATCCTCAATCATAGGTGCATATTCATAGTACCTTTCTTGAACCATGAACTTCTCATCAATCTTTACATGAGTACTTTCAATTATCTTCTTTAATCTCAAATTAAAACATCTGTATGCTTTTCTTTTAGTAGAGTAACTAAGGAAAATACCTTCATCGCTTCTAGCATCAAACTTACCAACACCATCATCTCTCTTGATGTAGCACTTGCTGCCAAATATTTTGAAGTATTTTATAGTAGGTACATTACCAAACCAAAGTTCATAAGGTGTCTTATCCATGCCTGGGATTAGTTGTGTTCTGTTGATAGTATAGACTGCTGTATTGACCACATCTCTCCAATAGGTGTGCACAACTTTTCCTTCAATCATCATAGTGCGTGATGTATCAAGTATGATCATGTTTCTTCTTTCTGTTATCCCATTCTGCTGTGGGGTTCTGGGTGCACTCAATTGTCTTTTAATTCCATGTTCTTCATAGTAGTCATAAAATGGTTAGAGGTGAATTCTCCTCCTCTATCTGATCTCAGACACTTTAGTTTTAATCCAGATTCATTCTCCACTTTGGCTTTGAATATTTTGAACTTATCAAAGGCTTCGGACTTCTCCTTTAAGAACGCAACCCACATCATCCTTGAAAAATCATCAACAAAAAAAATGAAATACCTTTCTCTGTAATATGATCTGGTTTGAGTAGGACCACATAAATATGTATGAACTAGGTCTAACTTGTTTTCAGTTGAGTTCTGCTTGCTTCTGAAAGAGTTCTTACATGCTTTCCCATAACACATTCCCTGCACATTGTGTCAACTAGTCTTGCAATACTTGGAAGATTACTAACTGCCTTGACATTTCTTATCTTTACTATATTATCAAAATTGATATGACAGAGTCTCTTGTGCCATAACCAACTGTCATCCACTTTTGCAAAAAAATAACTTACATTTGAATTGAGCTGAAAAACATTACCTTTTGTCTTTGAGCCTAATGCAATCATGTCTCCTTCTTTGTTGATAATAATGCATTTTCTGTCTTTGAATTCCAAATGATAACCTTTGTCAAGTAGCTGTCCAACACTTAGTAAATTGCGATGTAATCCATCAACATACAGAACATCATCTGTCTTATTCTTTCCATCCAGGGTGATAGATTCTCTGCCTATGATGGGTTTGAGAGTGTTATCTCCAAATCTAACCATACCACCTTTGTACTTGTCTAGATGAAAAAATCTGTCTTTATCACCTATCATGTGATGAGAGCATCCACTGTCAATGATCCAATCAATTCTGATGTCTTCTTTGGAAATTAGGGCTAACTCCTGTGCTTCCTTTTCATCTTTAATGTCCATTTCCTCAAGAAAATTTTCCATGTCTTTAAGGGCAACGGATCCAATTTCATCTTCTCCTGAATCTTCATCAGTTACACCTTCTTCAGCATGATAGCATTCCTTTCTATATTTTGTTTTATAATTAGATCTAAATATCTTTACTCTTGTGGGACACTTGGATGCAAAGTGACCAATCTTGTTGCATGAAAAACATTTGAATGGCAACTGTCCTTCGTACTGGCCTTTTCCTTTATTTTCTCTTTTAGCAATCATGGAAATGATTTCTTCTAGTTCTTCATCAACTTCTTCTTTCTCAGTATTTCTAGAGATGTGTAAGGGTTTCTTACCATGGATTGAGGCTTTGAAGGCTATTTCACTTTTGGGTTCAGTCTTCAATCTTGATATCTCAAATGCAGAGATTTTACTGATCAAAGTCTCTCTCTTGAAGTCTTGTGAAAATTGCATGGTTTCCTCTAGAATATTGATCTTGTTCTCATAGTCTGCTATTAAAGTAGTCAACAACTTGTCCATTATGTCTTCTTCTGATATTTCTCCACCATTATTTCTGATTCCAGAAACTGCTTCATTTATCCTCTGATTATAGGCTATGATGTTCTCTTCAGGTAACACCTCAAGATTGTTGTATTTCTTTTTCCATGTTTTCTTGCGTGCATTCTTTGCTTGAACATCTCCTTCAAACATGTCTTCTAAATACTTCCATATTGTGTATGCCTTGTCTACTTTCTTGATCATAGAAAATTCACTGTCAGATAGTGCACTTATAAGGGCTTCTTTGGCAACTGCATTAACTTTGAATGTATCCTTTTGTTTACTAGTATCATCATCTCTTGATAGGTCTTTTAGAGAGGGAATAACAACTTCTTGTGTGGCTATCTCAAAGATGTCAAAACCAACACACTGTAGATGTGTTATCATTTTGTTCTTCCAATCTAGATAATTCTCTCCATCAAACTTAGGAATCTCTTTTCTGAAGTATGCCATCTGATCTACCTTAAGCTGTTAGGCTTTCTCTTCAAGGCACTTGGCTTTGATACCAATTGTTAGAATAGTCCCAAAGGATAACTGAGAGAGGGGGGGTGAATAAGTGATTAGCTAATTTAATTCTTTTTTTTATTAACTCCAGAATACAATAAAGTAAATGCACATTCAGATAACACAGTAGACAACACCACAATTTGGTTACAAGGAAACCAAATGGTAAAAACCCCAGTGGGAATTAACACCCACAATGAACTATACTTGTTTATAATAATATCTGTTAGAAGATCTTGCAACCCTATTAGGAGTTGTTCTTTACAATGCAATAAGTACAGTGAGCTAGTTAAGGGTCTGACCATGTTAGGAGTCTTTTACAAATAACCTGGTTAAGGGTGAGGACTCATTGTCCAAAAGCTCATTGCTTTAATGGTGAAGGCTACAACCTTTTGTAGAATAGATATACGCTATATCCGATGATGAAATGTAGAGTAGACCTACTATCTTGATCAGTTCCAATGTATTGTAATCTTCCACTGCTTCTTCACATAGATCCTTGATGAATGAAATACATCTGATATTCTGCTCTGCACTTTTCCTGTATCTTTTCTTATCATTCACACTTAGCATTCCACAAATGAACAACTATACATATCTTCCTCAAAGTATGAGATCATGGGACCTGTTAAGAAACTCTTCATAACATCCTTTTTGGCTTAACTAACCATGCAAGCATAATTACAACCGCGTAATATAAATTGAATAGACGCGACGCTTCACTAAGTCGACCTCACCAAATTAACTCTAAGTTTGCAATCTTGTTAAAACACATTTGGCACCTTTAGATAACTATATTCAACTCATAACTAAACTTGAATATACACACACATATCCCAAAGATAGGTGCAACTCAAGAACCAATGCAATACGTCGGCTCTGTACATACAAACTCCAAAAACTGTAACTGCCACTAACATAATTACACAACACAACTAAAACTTCATATCTAAGTTTGCGTGTATGAACACATAATCATAAACAAGTCTACAACATGATTACAACCATGCAAGGCTTGATAAAATCATTCTGATAAGTACATACAAAACACTGCTATATATTATTTATTGTCATCAATGACATACATACAATCAACTAGCTGCCAGAAGTAAATCTCCAAGAGTTTGCTCTTTGTTTTCTTTTTTTTTCTTCCTATTTTCATGCGATGGCGAGCTTACCTAGAGTCACCCACATTTCCAACTGAGTCCGGATGTATCAGAGGCTAGCTGGCGTAGGATGTTCAGTGAGTGTCCTTGTGTCACTTTTCATTAATGCATTTATTTCTTGCTTTTAAAAACTTTTATTTTATGTCCATTAGCAAACATTGCTGCAATTGCGGTTTGAATGCCGCAATTGTAGGCTATGAGCCACAATTGATAAGTGGTTCACAATTTCTAGCTTGAATGCCACAATTTCTATTTTATTACCACATTTGAATGTTATGTTCCACAATCAATTAAAAGTTCTGCAATTGAATTGTTGTTTACCGCAATTGCCTGCATTTTTTCGCATTTGATTTGTATGGTCTCATTCTTGCTTTTGTTGACTTCTGACACTTGTCTATTTGATCTCATACTGATAAATTTCTGATTTTGCCATGCAGTTCACCGGGAGGATTCTATGCTGCCGAGAGTCAAGACCGTTGGGACTTGTTTACAGATTCTAGCTATCTGAAGATGAGAGTTCTGTGCCTAGGGAGTTAGGATTATACTGGGTATGCTATATGCCAAAAATTATGACCAATGAGGGTCTAATCTTGGCTCTTGTAGAGTGATGACATTCTGAGACATGCACTTTTTGGTTACTCGACCTGGCATTGTAGCTTTGACTGAGTTATTTGGATTGCCCCGTGATCAGTTGGGTATGTTTGGCCAGTATGATATCCCATGGTCCCGATTTGGCTTGGGCCTTGATAGATTGTCTTCTTTATT
Organism: Thuja plicata; assembly: GCA_018584345.1. Taxonomy (NCBI): domain Eukaryota; kingdom Viridiplantae; phylum Streptophyta; class Pinopsida; order Cupressales; family Cupressaceae; genus Thuja; species Thuja plicata. Next base: position 1,119,712 of record MU223576.1, read on the forward strand.
AGGTAGTTTGATATGTGGCATCTTATGCCCTGATCGATGCGAGTGTGGGTTCTTTGTTGGATTCAGTGCTGTGTTGCAGAGTATGGTCCGTGATCATACTGTAATTGCATGGGGGCCATGCATGTTAGCCCACATGCACTTTCATATGTTTTACGTGGCTTACCTTAATGGTAAGTCACCCGAGTACAGTTCTACCCTTCTTTATATATGGGCGTGGGAGCACATTGCTATGTGTCAACCTGTGGGTACTCATGATCTGCCTCCGGACAGGCCCTATGTCTTTATGTATGATGGAGCCATTGTTCAGACTCACAGAGGTCATTTGATGTACTGGCATCAACAGTTAGATATGATGCCATATTTTATTTGGAGACTGTATAAAGAGTGCCCCATGTGGGTTGGAGAGGATGTCCATCTCCCATTCTGTCATCCACGGAGATTTTTGATTGGACGTGTCACACACCATGTTCACATGATTAATTTCCACAACACCAACAGGGCATTGTGGAAGTTCAGAGAGTGACAAGATGTGTCCAACTCTGATGTGTATTTTGCACATAGATCGAGGGACATGAGGCTATGGGGTGCTATTATTTCACTTGATGCTGCACGAACTGAGTTTGTAGGTTTACTTCCTATTCCTTGGACATGGCAATCAACCACTATAGATGCAGGTATATCTTTGCGCTATGACTTTTGTAGTGTCATTAATGCTTCTCTTAGGCTATTTGATTTATGATACTTGTTGATTTATCTGATGTGGTACTGATATTTGAATTTGATCATTTTGCAAGCACATCTCCATAGTATGATGCCTGGTGGGCACATACTTGCCTTATTTCTCTTACTGATGTTTCACATCCCATTTCTAGCACTATCATGAGGAGGCGTCAACAGTTACGATGGGGTAGGGGTGGGTGAGACAAAGGGAGAGATGGGGGATGAGGTATAGGGAGAGCTGGGGACCGAGACAAAGGGAGAGATGGGGGCATAGGTGGGGGTGATGATGGAGATGATCCTGGTCCTAGGGGAGATGGGAGGAGGGTGAGGACTAGGGGAGGTCACAGGTAATTTGGGGGTCTGATAGGGCTAAGTGCTGTCCTTCAGGAGGAGGAGGTGTTGGAGGAGGATGCTCCTCAATTGGTTAGGAGGGTGAGGCCATGGACAAGTGTTGTTCTACAATCGAGGGTGGAGGAGAGAGTGGCACAGGAGATGTAGATGGAGGAAATGGATGTAGAGGTGGATGTGATAAGCACAGGCTCAGAGAGTGATAGTCACAACACTAGTAGTAGTACCAGTGGGAGTAAGAGTAGTGATGATTTTTAGACTATGCAGGATACTGGAGAGCAGGGCCTGGGTAGTAGAGATATGGAGGGTTTTATGGATTTGGATATGGGGGGATGGATGAGGATCCCTTAGAGTTAGAGCGACTTACTCAATAGGTACAGGACCTGCAGGCTAGACTAGCAGCTTCTGATGCATGAGCCACTGCATTGGAGAGTAGGGTTACTGCAACGAAGAAGAGGGAGAGACAGGCTCAAGTGAAGGTAAGAGCCTATCTTGATAGTGTACAAGATTTATCATTAAGAGATTCTCATGATTGGCTTTGGAGATCTGGTCAGGAGGCTGGTAGAGAGATTGAGTACTGGCGTTGTCACTACAAGGCGGTTGTTCCTGCAGCCTAGCGGGTTCCTAGTTTCACTGCTTCACAGTGATCAAGCAGAGCATAAAGGTCTTAGAGTAGTGGTGTTGG
>MU223576.1:1126364-1140362 GCA_018584345.1 Thuja plicata
AAGATATTTAGGAACCCATATTGATTTTGAATTTTCTTTTTTCTCAAGGGGCCTTTGTGGCCTTTTGGACATTTCTTTTTCCTTTTGGATCATATTTTTCTTTGTTTTTACATGTCGATTAGACTAGACATGTTGATCCTTGACTGCATGTGGATTTCTTGTTTTATGGAACTTATGTTTGGCATCCAAATTACTTGAAAGGGGAATGTGATTCATGGATGGATAATAATGGTATGGAGACTTTTTGGATGGGTGGAAGGTCATCCAAGATGTGTGCCTTTGCTGACCTTGATTTAGGAAAGGAGAAGTGGATTGTGAACTAGTGGATGGAGGAATATATTGACCTAAGGTGTATGGAAGGGGTGAAGGGGATGGTATACATTTGGATTTGTATTTGGAAGGGGTACCAACATCTTGAGAATAATTTTTGTTATGGAGGCCACGACTATCAAAATTTTCTTTGATATGAAAGGGATTTAATGTACTTTGTTCATGGAGGTCTAACCCTTTGACTTTATAATGCTTTCTTTGACCAATAGGATACTTTCTAAAAGATGCGAGTCTATTTTGAGGTGTATATGATATGGAAGAAACAATAGGATCATGAAGTGGACCAAACCGAATGGAAGTAGAGGAATCCATTTGAAATGCATGGGGTTCATGAACAACTTGCTTAAATGTGTTGGGATCATGAGGGGGATCAGGAAGAATGATAGGATCTTGTGATGGAATAGGAGCAGTGACAAGATCATTTGGTAGGATATGATCTTGTGGAGAAGATGGAGGATTAGGACATGGAGATGAAGGAATTGTATGATCATGAGGAGGATCTGGAGGGATGATGGGATCTTGTGGTGGAGATGAAGGTGAAGGGATACTTTGATCTTGACTTGGAAGAGGACCATCAGACTCCATTTTAGGGTTGATTTTCTCTTTACTGTGAATGGAATCCTTCAAAATAATGGGAAGGATGTCATAATATTGCTTAGGAATGGGAAGTGGAAGGTCCATAAGATTTGGAAGGTGCACAATTGAGTCAATTTTAAGGGTGACTTTATCATGAAATTAGATAGAATCATTTGGGAGAATGGGTAGGATGTCATGATCTTGCTAAGGCATGGGAAGTGGAAGGTCCATAAGACTTGAAAGGAAAATTTTTTCTTGGGATGGAAGGGGATCATATTGGATAGGATGGACAAGGATAGTGGAATCTTCATGAGTTTATAGAAGTATAAGATCTTGGTCAAAAATTACACAGGCTTGATCATTCTTGGGATCTTGATCTTGATTTTCTTTAGGAGTTGTTTCTTCATTCTTTGCATCATCCTCTTGACATAGGGTATCAATTGGAACATGTATGGTGGATTCTTGGAAGGGTTCAATGTTTTGACATGAGGGAGATGAATTTTGAATGGGACTCTCTAGAGTGGGTTCATCTAGGAATGGAGCATATGGTGGCATTGGATCTAGGATAGCTGAATTGTAAAAGGGATTAACATTGAAATATATTGTGGATAGCCCTTGGGAGGTCTCATCACTGGATATATCATTTGATAGGAATGGAAAAGCTTTCTTTTGTGACTCTTCAGGGGATGAAGGACTAATGGGAAGCATGGAGGCTTCTTGTGAGACAAATTATTCATAGGAGATAGATGTGTCAATAATGTTATTGTTTTGGAATGGACCCTTGCTAGACATGGATAGATGATTTTGATCTTGCTTAATAATAGAATGATGTCTATGAACCAATTTTTGAATTAAACTCTTGAAAGGTTTAGATTGGTCTCCCAAGGATGACATATTTTGAATTGTGTTTATTTTGGAAGTCATCGGTAGTGGATTTGAGAAAATAAGATGACGTTCATTGACTTGTCTATGGACCCTTTCTAGACATGGATATATGATTTTGATCTTGCTTAATAATAGAATGATGTCTATAAACCATTTTTTAAATTAAACTCTTAAAAGGTTTAGATTGGTCTCCCAAGGATGACAAATTTTCAATTGTGTTTATTTGGTAAATCATCGGTGGAGGATTTGAGGAAATAAGAGGACATTCATTGACATGTGATGTGATCTGAGACATATAGTCAATAGGGTAGGGATATAAGTACTCTATAGTGTAAGAGTTTGGTTGAATTTGAATTTGAAGATCCTCTAGCTAATTTTGTAGGTCTTACACTTGTTGCATGAGGATATTAGTTTTCCATTGTTCATGTATCAACTCAGGGAAAATTTTTGAATAGACAAGAGGGTTGTTGTCATCATAGTAGTTGGGTTCTTATTCTTCTTCATATGGGGGAAATGGATCATCATAGTATTCAGTTTGATTGGACACAGTCTGTGCTAATCTCATTGTTGTCAAGGATGGGAAGATTTGAGATACCACGGTTCTATTTGAGAGGGTCGAGTAGTGTTTTGACCTACGAGAGGGTTTTTGGGCCATATGGTTGACACAATAAATTCAATGGGGAGTTTGAATCCCTTCTTTATCAACATGGCTAAGAAACATTCATGGTTCCTCTCTACAACAACATCAACCATTTGCATAGAATAGGTGTCTTGCTCTATATCTTTGAGCACCTCTTCTATGACATTTTGGAGCAAAGCTGACCCACGAGGATTCTCAATGAATAGAACAAGACTAGTATTTGTGAAAGGATTGTCCTCTTGCTTTGTTTCCCAAGCAGGGAATCTATTGATATATGACTCATTAGGTTGAGTTTTAGCCTTCAAACTTGTGTAAGGCCCTCCATAAGGTGTTTGAGACATAGTGTGGTCTAGATTTTGTGACTAAAACAAGTGATATAAAGTAAACAGAAAAGGATAACCTTTCTGGGAGAGTTCGAGTTATGTTTGGACAAGGGTAATTCTAAGGATAGATGTTGATTTATCTTGATCTCAAATTTTTGATGATGTAAGAATAAGATTTGTCAACCTTTGCCTAGGACAAAGTCACTGATAGAGATAATAATGATGTTTGAGATAATGGGATCAAGATATTTCAAGTTTGAACTTTCAAACTAACAATGCTTGGACAATAATCGTGCTTTCAAAGAGTGGATGATATTTAATGTTTAGAGATTCACACAATGTTCTTCACATTTTTCTGGGATAGACACTAGTCTTTGACACAAAATGGAGAGTATTTTTCAAGGTTTTAGGTCAAAATAGGTGTTAAAAAGTATCCGATCAATTGCTCCAAAACTCCACCGATTGCGGTAAAGTGACTGGTTGATTGCGGTAATCTATCATCAATTGCGGTAATAAACAGGTCAATTGCGGCAATAAAAAAGATGACTGTGGAAAAATGCAGGCAATTGTGGCAAAGGGTAAACAGTCTCAAAAAGACTAAAAAATAGGCCTTACTGTCTGACAATTTTGATTTTCTGGAACAAAGCTTCTGATTTGAAGTACAGTTTGATGTTGACAACCCTATAATTTAACACGTTTGAATCATTTTGATAGTTTTTTGATGTTTGTTTTGTGTTTTGGAAACTGATCAAAGAAAAAGCACAATAGACAATGTGTTTTGAAAGATTGAAGACTGACATGTGTATGTTCTACAAATTTTTCAAGTTACAATGTTATCACAAGGTCTCAACAATGAACAATCAGATTAATCTAAGTCAAAGGTTTCAAAATACAATATTATAGGCCCAATAATTGAGTGTTAATTAGCTCACACAAAAATTTTCACACTACTAGGACACAAAGATCCACAATGTAGGCGCCCGTGTTTTTTCCGTTGCCAGATATTGTTGCCGTATAGTGAAGCTCTCTTTCACTACAAAAATATCTTGGAAAACAGATGTTGGGAAGGGAAATTATGCAACCCATTGCACTATAATAAGTTATTTTTTTGGAGGTAAATTGGGTTGGCCTCTAATTAATAGGTTCTAGTAATGTCTGTGTCATCTATCCAATTGGTTTATACATGTGGGACTCACTTAAAAGCCTAGTTGACCACGCTGGCTCCTTAGGGATATTGGTGCAGGAGCACCCTCAATTTAATCAATTTCAAGCACATCAGTGGACCCAAATACAAAGGGTTAGAGTAGTGATTGGATCTTGGATCCAATGTCATCAATAAGTCCTCAATTGTAAGACAAGGGGACACTAGGTGATGTTATAAACCTAGTTCTCTACCTTAGTCAATTTGGACAATATTGGGTAGATTAGGATAGAATAGTATAGGGAACCTAAGGAAGGGTATAAATTTTATTTTAATCCTTCTAAGGTCCCCCATGGAGTCAAAAAACAAAACTTTTCAAGTTTAGTCACATTTGACAACTTTTGTTAAAAGTTGTCAAAATTGTCAATGGTGCATAATGCAACTTCTTGTCAAAAGATGCAAATTTCAAATCCCAATGTTCACAACCAATTTTGTTGGTTGGAACTACTTGGAAAATATATTAAAAGGTTTGAAAACCTTACTCCATGGTTGGAGTGAATTGATTGTAAAGTTTTCACATTGAAATCAATAAAATTCAACTATTTTTCTGTATTTCCAACTATTTTTCTGAGTTGTACAAATCTATACAGATCCCAATGCACCATGGAAGGATTGAGAAAGTTGGTCCAATGTATTATTTGAATTTTCCAAGTGGTTTTAAGGTTTGAAGTGTAGGGGATCAAAAGTTACTCAATTTTAATTTCTCACTGGTCACAGGAAGGCCCTAACTAGGGTTTCGAAGCAAAATTCCTCTTTCCCAGAGACTCCACCATGGGAAAAATCTAAGTCTTGGTGGAGAGAAAGGAAGAAGGATGTAATTTTAGAATTTTTAGGTCTTATATTAGGAGGCATTTGATGGACGGAGAAAACATTAAAACCTCTGGATAGGCATCTAGATGTGACTGTCGAGATTTTGGTTTTTGAAGCACAACTTGGGCTAGGGATGGAATGAAGACCTAAATACTTAGATTTAGTAGTTTTGTATGATTCCCAAAGTATTCCAATTGTAAGGATTTGAAAGTGAATTGAAATTGAGGCACTTGCATTAGAAAAGTGGCCTAATTACTCAATTAGGCCTAGGAGAGAATTGTGAACAACATGAGTTAGGAGATTGGTCAAGAGTCCTGGCTTGGAGGGTGTTGTTGGTGAGTGGATTTTCACATTTGAGGGTGGTTAAGAATTTCTTTGGTGGAGTTCCTTGTGATTTTCCTTCATTAATCCATTCTTGCTCCTTGTAGCCCTATAGTGGGTTGAGTATCCAAATTGAGTCTCAGAGTTGGTTAAGTGTGGGATTTGTCTTTTGTTATATCTAACTAAGGTGTTTAACCATTTAGAACCCATATCCCATCCTTGGATTAATTATTTCTAAGTTTTGTCTAAGAATACCCTAAGGGTAGTGAAGACTAGGAAGTGGATCTAGTCTTGTGTGTGGGTTTTGGGAACTCTAGTGGAGTCCTAAACTATACAGTAGTAGGAAGGTATCTTGAAAATTTGTAGGATTGTTTGGTATAGTTTGGGGCTCTACTCCAGATATTCACCTGATCCAGACTATCATCAACACACCTCGCTCGAGCTTGGCTAGATATAAAATGAAACTTTGGTTTGTGTCTTGTTTATATACCGATCAGAAGGATTACTGGTTTAAGGTCATTCTCTGAGGAAGAAGCACATTACCCAGACATGCCTTTCTAAAAAGTATAAAGGCGTTTAATCTGACAGATAGTGTGCAAGTGCACAAAGGATGCAAGACACAAGGTTAATCACTTAAACCCCAAATTTGAAATGTGAACTAAGCTAACCACCCATACAAGCAGAATGTTCAATTTTAGAGCCCAAAAGTAGGTGATGATTTCTTGTTCAATTTTAGAGAACCAATTTTGAAATTTTGTTTTCCTTTGTTCAATCCTTAACCTCCACATCAATTTTAAGCACCAAATTCAAAAATGTGAGGTTAAAGACGTTTGGCATACATTGTTCATTTTAAGCACCAAAATTGACAAATGACTGATTTTTATGTTGCTTTGTTAGATCTGTTTCCACGCCACAAGCTGAAATGACAAGTTACTACCAAAAAGCGTCTAATCAAGAATTGAAGAATAACTAGCAACTCCCAGATTTTTAAGAGTACTAAAGCTAACTGTGACTTTGTACTTAGCTGCGAATCGCTTGATAGAATCTGTATATTTGTAAGCCTCAGTTTTATTTTCTTTTTCTATGGTTAAGATGGCTCTTTGTTGTGTGCGATAATTGATGGTCCTTATTATTTAAGCTCTCAGTGATCTAGCACCCGGGGTGCGTCTAATTATCCTGTTGTCCATTAGTCATTTGCTCAATCCTGCACAAAAATCAAGATAGAACACACAAAAATAAAACTCTTCAAAGATCTTTCTTTTTTTGAAAATATTTCTCAGAAAAAATAAAATAAAAAATAGAGAATAAAGTCCCTGTGTAATTTCAAGACCTTTCCAAAAATGTAACTTTTTGATAAGAAATGCTGATTTGTGTCCAGAATTATTTTTTTATAAAATATCATAAAAAGTTTATTAAAAATCATAAAAAATTTAGAAAAATATGAATTTTGGACTGTAGCTTTTGTATGTAAAAATATAGATGCAATTTTTTTAGATCATAATTCCTTAATTTGTGCCCTAGTGACCCATTTGATCAGAACAAACCAGTTTTGAAAGATCTATTATTTTTGCAAAATAATTTCATAGAAATTAAAATCACAGAGAATAAACCCCCTCTATAATTTCAATAAATTTCTAAAAATGCAATTTTATTGAAAATAAAATCTTATTTGCACCCTGAAATTTTTTATTATAAAATATCATACAAAATTTATAAAAATAATTAAAAAAAGCTTAGAAAAATCTAAATTTTTGTTTGGGGCCTCAGATCAGCCTCAACCTACAAATTTTTTTTCATAAACATATTCCATGTGGTTTGAAAGATATGATCAAATGTCATGCGGGTTGTAAGTTCATGTTGGGTTCACCAAAATGTACGCCTGTTCAGATTTGTGGTTCCTTCACTTTCCAATGACGAGGGTTAGTAGCACTGGTTTGCAATGGGGAAATAAATAATGAATACTTAAACGCATCAATAAAATATACAAGCAAAGAAAGGAAAACAAATGAATGCAAACCCAATTGCTTGAAGCTTCTATTGTCTCTATCTACTCCTTTTGAAATGCTATTTTTGATGCTCAGTATTGGTGTGGGCAGCGTCTATGATTTGAGAGCGTCAAGAATTTTATAATTGAATATGTGTGTGATCACAAGATGGCTTGTATGCTGGAACCAATCTGACACAGTAATGGCGCACGAGAGCTTGAAATCCTGGATCCTTCAAATGGTTATGAAGGGTTTATTATATAGGAAAGGAGGATGATATGAACGATTGAGATCAATGCCAGAGATAGGGAGATGAACGGTTGAGATTAAAAGGAACTGGATAAGCCATCAGTAAACTCCACCTCTTTAACTGGAAAAGAGGAGGCAAAGTTTGGTTGACTAAAGAGCTAATTGTGAGTTACCTTTTAGAACTGAAGAGGTGGGTGGAGTTACCCATGTGAACTAGAGAGATGGGTGGAGTTACCCATGTGAACTAGAGAGATGGGTGGAGTAACCCATGTGTTCTAATTAAGGATTATCTCTTTGAAAATAAATAAATATTTAATTCATTTATGTAATTAAATTTTTCAACATGTGAGATAATTGAATTCTTTTTTATTTAGAATTGCTTTATTGAATGAAATTAAATTAATTGGAAGAATTTAATTAGTAAGTTTAAATATTTCAATTTAAACTATAGGAAATTGAATTTAATTAATTAATTAATGGTAATTAATCAATTAAGGTTATTTAATTATATAAAATTAATTATTTAATTAATTTTGGAAATTTGATTAAACAATTTGGGGAATGAATTTAGAGGAAAATAGATGATTAATTAACGACTAAAAAACCATTAATTAATAGATGAAAACTAGTTTTTTTAATGTAAAGTCGCAAGCCTGTCCATTTTAGGGTGTCTACACCAAGATCTTCTGAAAAAATTTATTTTGATAAAATAGAATAGGAGCTATATTGAAGACCTAGCTCATTGAATACAATACTTTATGAAAAAACTTCATCAACTAAACAGGATAGAAGCTCCATCGAAAATGACCTTATCGATGTAGGTAAGCACATCAATAAAACCCACAAGCCATTCATAGATCACAAAATTCCACCAAAAAATTTCATCGATGAGACAACTGAAAAGCTATATCAAAAACATCCATGTCAATGGAGGTCAGGACATCGATGAAACAAAAAGTCACCTCATAGATCACAGACTCCCACTGAAAAGACCATGTCGATGAAAGTGAGCAGAAGTTATATTGATATCCTTTTATCGATGTATCTTAGCACATAGATGAGACACACAAACATTTCTTAGACTGCCCAACTATGCCAAACACATCCATCAATAAAAGAAAAAGAAGTCTCATCGATGAACCTTGTCGATGTAGGTCTTCATTTTGATGAAACCTTGGGATATTTCGTCTACCACCAAGCCGTGCTGAAAAGATACGTTGATGAGGTAGAAGAGAGCTAAATCAAAAATAACTAATCAATGTAGCTCATGACTTTGATGAAACAAGGAAACACTTCATCTATTTCCTAGATGTGCCAAAAATATCCTTCGATAAGGTAAGAGAAATGTCTCATCGATAAGCCTTTTCGATGAAAGAAGCACTTATATGGGATGCTCCTAGATTAAATAGACTGCTGCATCTATATCCAAAATTGTCCATCAATAGAATGAGAGATTTGTCTCATCAAATTCTATCGCCACTTCTAACTTCTAGAACCATAAGGAAATTATGTCATCTCTAAATTATCCCTTGAGATGCTGATCTTTGGTTCTTTCTCCAACACATAAATCTTGCAAATGTAAACATGGTGAACCTAGGAGAGAAGAACAAACTAAACTTTAGCCAATGAAAGATCTCTTAGATTGTATATCTATGATGGGCTAGTGTTGACAAAAATAGACAACATTTCTAGCGACTCAAAGGGGATGCTTGCCTGGTAAGCATATGATCAGTGGACTCAAATTTTTTTGGGAATGGAGTCACTCTAAAGGAACAAGGAGAAAAAGGCATCTTTTGACAACATTCTCAATATCCTCTTCACAACCTTCTGTAGCTGAACAAAAATATCAAAATTTTTCCATTTCCTACTGAAATAGCTGTGCATGGGAACTTCTTGAAACTAATAAACTTAACCTACTATGTATAAGATATTAACCTCCTTCAGAAGAAAGGCTTAAGATAGATCCCATTTACTAGAATGGGAAGGATTTCTCTATCATGCCTAGATGACTGGAATGCATTGGCCTCTTTACAACCAGTGATGACATAGGGACCACTCCAGATAGCATAAAATTTGGAATAACTATCTCATTTAGCTCTATCTGCATCCCACTTGAGAATAAGGTCTCCTTCATTAAATAATCTATGATTAGCCTTCTTATAAAAACTTCTCTTGACCTATTGTTGATGCATCTCAAGTGTATGCATAACTTTCTATCTTATTGTATCATAAAAAAATGGAAGCACTTCCATTTAGGAATGGTTTAGCCCTTTAAGTAAGTGGTTTGAGGTCATGTCAAATGCCTTGAATGGGTATTTGACTTTGATTTGGCTTTTCCCCTATTTCTGCCCTATTTTCCACTTCTCTCCTACCTATTTTTGATATCCTGCACTAAGAATTTGGGGTTCTTGACCTCAGGGTCAAGGTTGAACTTCTAGGTCAAGGTTGACCTCAACCCTGATGTAGGTCAAGGTTGACCTCAAACCTAACCCAGGGTCCAAATTTAAAGTTTCTATGATTTTTGGATGTCGGGGTTCAAAAAGAATTATTTCCCACTTCTTGGCTGGCTGTTTCGCACTCCGAAGTAACGAATCTTAAAAAGATATTTAATATATGTCCACTTCTATGGGTACAAGCCTAATTGGAATTTAATTCTCCTATGTCAGCCTCTCTAGAATTTTGTGCCCTAGATTTTTATATAAGGAATCCTTCTCCTCTCATTTTCTCTAAGAAGACACAAGAAGATAACATAAATCGATTGAAGGATAATCTATGCATGATATATCAAAAGCATTTAAGCATTTGAGCATTCAAGCCTTCAAGAATTCAATTCATCAAGAAGATCCATTGGTAGCCATTGAAGGATTCAAGCTCTATGGAGCCCTCTTGTTGAAGATTTCTCCATCCACATCCACTCAAGCTTCTTCCTATTCCTAGATCCATTCAAGTTTGGTCTAGAAGATCCAAAGGAAATTGATTTGAGACATCCTACATCCCACATTCTATCTTCTACATCCATTTGGTGAATTCATACTTGTGGATCCAAGGATTTGAATCCCCCACAAGGGTTTCTATACAAGCAAGGTGAATTTGTTCATTTCCTTTGTTTATCTCTATAATTTCAATTCTATTATAAGGTTAATTCCAAAATTGGGGTTTGAACAAGGAAAACCCCTCCCCCAATAAAAAAACCATTTTCCTTGTAGGTACAAGTACATGACAATGAATTACAGAGAAGATCTAGATACCCTTTTCGGCCAATTTCAGGATCCGCAAACAGAATTTCCATTGGAGCAACATAGGTCAAGGTTGACCTGGCATAGAAAGGAAAAATATTTTTGGCTTTTCTCTATCTTTGTGTTTCTATTCCAAATCTGGTTGCAAAATTTTCAAAAACCTGACATAGACACCAGAAAACAATAATTTCCAAATCTTCTATACTTTGAGGTTAGTATTTGTCTTCAATTCATTTCAATTAAGGTTTTAATAATTTTAGATCTATTACACACCCTCTTTCCTCGTAACCTAGGAATGTAAGTGTATAGTAAGAAAATGGAAGCAGTTCCATTATAGACGTGTTTAGCCTTCTGAGTAAGTGGTTTGGGGTCATGACAAGCGCCTTGAATGGGTTCCTGATCTCGACATGGCTTCCCCCTATTCTATCCCTCTTTCCACTCCTGTTTAGACTAATTTCTGCATTCTAAATTGCAAACTGGTGATTCTGGGCTTCAGAGTCAGGTTTGACCTTTCAGGTCTATGTCGACCTCGACCCTGACCTAGGGTTTAGATCCTAAGGTCTCACAGTTTTTGGAGGTTGGCATTTGCAAAAAGTATTTCCCGCTTTCGAGTTAGCTGTTTTGGGTTCTGAAGTGTTGATTCCTAAATTATATTTAATATAGGTCCTCTACTAGGGGTAAAGGATTTAATGGGAATTTAATCCTCCTATGTAGGCCTCCTTAGAAGATTGTGCCCTAATTTCATATAAAAGGGAATTTTTCTCTCTCATTTTCTCTAAGTCTTGTAATTGTGATCAAGCATTCTCAAGATATCTTATAGTGTGATTCAAGAAAGCAACCAAGAAAGTTTTCAGGCAAGCATTCATCCATTGAAGTATCTATTTTCATGAAGGAGATCCATTGGAGGCCATTGAAGGATTGAAGCTACATAGTGCCCTTTTTGGTGATCTCTCCATCCACCTTCTTCCAAGCCTATTCCAAATTCAAGAACCCATCTAAGACTTGGTGTTGGAGGTCTACAAGCAAGAGATTGAAGACATCCTACCTTTTTACATTCCACATTTTGAAGCATACTTGTGGATTCAAGGATTCGAATCCGCCACAAGGAATTTTTCAAGCAAGGTGAATTTATGCATTTACTTTGTCCATTTTTGCAATTTCAATTACATATATTTGAGGTTAATTCCTAAACCGGGGTTTGACCAAGGCAAACCCCTCCCCCACAACAAACAATCTCTTTTTTCTTGCAGGTACAGGTTTAGAACAATTGATTTGAGACTAGATCTAGATACCCTTTTCAGCTTTCTTTCGGACGATATGAACATATTTTCTATCAGACCTGTGTAGGTCAGGGTCAACATTATTGGGTCAGGGTTGACATTTGTGGGTCAAGGTCAACCTTTTTCATAAGACGACATCAGAATAAAAAAATATTTCTGGGTTTTGTTTCGTCTCTGCATTCCGGTTCGGGATCAACTGTCAGTTTTTCTAGAAATAATCTACAGACCTTAGAAAACAACATCTTTGATCTGCAATATTTCAAGGTTAATGCATTTCTCCTATTTCTTCAATTACTATCATATATCATTTCTATACATATAATTAAAAAAATTTAAGGTATCTCCTTTTTTATTCTCCTTTCCAAATAGTTGATTCATTTGTACATTAGCCCTTCTTTGGGGTTGATCAACTTGGATCTCCCATTTGTGCATTTGGGAATAAAAAAGAGGAACATCTTATCTTCTCCCTAATCGCAATTGCAATACATAGTCAATACAATACAATTCAAGTTAAGGAATTCAATACAATTTACACATCAACATATTTCCTATTTCAAACATTACATTTCAAGATAAATAATAATCTATCAAACCCTTCTTTCTTAACACATTATACATTTCTAATAAACACATCTCTATTTCAATCAATTCCTTTTACATATTTAGTAAAGTAGGATATATTTTCCCACCTTACATTTTGGTGAACCCGCGATAGATAACTCTTTCTTTTTGGTGTTAGATTTACATTATTTATGCTAGATCTTGCATTTCTTTTATTTCTCAAAGTGCATTTAAATTTAATAGATCAAAATTTTGTGTTAGTTCATTTGCATTATATTGGTGTATGATATTTACCACATCTAGTCCTACTTATAGTATTCTAGTTAGAAGAAGCCGTAGACTTATGGGTTCCTTTGATCCTGAGTATTTCTCTCCTTTCCTTAGGATCCAGGATGACAATTTGATAACTCATGATTCCAATCCTTCCATGGAGCATAACTCTTCTCACTCATCTCATGATGAAGATGACACTTTAAGAGTTCCTCTTGAACAAGTGCAAAATCTTTCAACCAAACTTGATAAAATGGGAAATTGGCTTATCCAAGAAAACCATAATCAAGATTCTATCCAAGCTATAGAGGCTCTTAAGAAAGTTCTCTGTGATAATGATCAAGGTATTAATTTCTTGCGTAGTATTATTCATCTTGTGAATTTGAATGTTAAGCCTTTAACTCAAGAAGCTCAAGAGTTAGGGGTCACACCTATTGTCACTAGTGTAGGACCTTCTTCTATTCCTCTACCTAGCATTCCTACTTATACTCCTCCTTTGATGACTACATCTATCCCAATTGTACCTATTCCTATGAGTGCTCCACCGGTATCTTTACCTACCTCACAACCCTCATATCATAGTGTGCCTTTACTTATACTAATCCTCTTCCAACTATGGTTCCTAATGTTGCACCGATTGTGTCTTCTATTCCTGCTGCTTCTTACACTTTTCCTAGTGTTCCTAATATTGTTATGCCACATGTTTCCTCTAATGATTCTACCATTGTTAGTTTGGCTCAAACTGTGTCATCTTTACAACAACTCGTATCTTTAACTCAATCCAAATTTAGCATTCCTATATGTGATATGGGTAGTCCTTTATCTCTAGACATCATTCATGCTACTATCCCTCAGCAAGCTGATATGCCTCGTCTTGAGAATTAAAATGGTAAAGGTGATCCTGTTACTCATGTTAAAACATTTCAAATCCTTTGTAGTGATTATGCTCATGACCATAGGATTTTACCTAAATTGTTTGCTAGAACCTTTCGAGATAAGGCTTTACAATGGTATTGTTCCTTACCTCCCTATTCCATTGATTCTTTTCCTAAACTTGCTAATTCCTTCATCCAACAATTTAAAAATAACATTGGACCGCAAGTATCCTTATCTGATTTAATGCATTGTAAACAAAATACTAAGGAAAAATTGACAGATTTTATTGGTAGATTTAAGCATTTGCATGATCAGATTTCTTATCCTATTCCTGATATTGATATTCAACATATGTTTATTTCAAATTTACAAAAAGATATTAGGGATAAAATTCTTCTTACTGAATTTACCTCCTTTCAATAATTGTGTGCAGCACTTCACCATTATCAATTACA
>MU223576.1:1145376-1193167 GCA_018584345.1 Thuja plicata
TAAAAACTGTCGCAGTTGCTTGGTTTTCTGTCACAATTGCGACGCGTACACATATAATTACGACGGATTTCCTGTATTTGCGACGCCCCAAATGCCGGGGTTGATAGGGCTACATAGCGACGGATTGAAGTCGTAATTGTGATGGATAAGGAAAGACGTCGTATTTTGTGACTAAAAAATAGCGACGTCTATTCCTGTCGCAATTGCGACACATTGCTGTCACAATTGAGACACATAGCTGTCGCAATTCGACCACAAATGTATTAGTGTAATTTGTCCATTTCTGCAATTTCAATTACATATATTTGAGGTTAATTCCTAAACCGGTGTTTGACCAAGACAAACCCCTCCCCCACAACAAACAATCTCCTTTTTATTGCAGGTACAGGTTCAAAATAGTTGATTTGAGACCAGATCTAGATACCCTTTTCAACTTTCTTTTGGACGATGCTAACAGATTTTCTATCGGACCTATGTAGGTCAGGGTCGACATTATTGGGTTAGGGTTGACATTTGTGGGTCAAGGTCGACCTTTTTCATAAGACGACATTAGAACAAAAAAATATTTCTTGGTTTTGTTCATCTCTACATTCCGATTCGGGATCAACTATCAATTTTTCCAGAAATAGTCTACAGACCCCAGAAAACAACATTCTTTGATTTGCAATATTTCAAGGTTAGTGCATTTCTCCTATTTCTTCAATTACTATCATATATCATTTCTATACATATAATTAATAGAATTTAAGGTATCTCCTTTGTTATTCTCCTTTCCAAATAGTTGATTCATTTGTGCATTAGCCCTTCTTTGGGGTTGATCAACTTGGATCTCCCATTTGTGCATTTGGGAATAAAAAAGAGGAACATCTTATCTTCTCCCTAATCACAATTGTAATACACAATCAATACAATACAATTCAAGTTAAGGAATTCTATACAATTTACACATCAACATATTTCCTATTTCAAACATTACATTTCAAGATAAATAATAATCTATCAAACCCTTCTTTCTTAACACATTATACATTTCTAATAAACACATCTCCATTTCAATCAATTCCTTTTACATATTCAGTAAGGTAGGATATATTTTCCCACCTTATAGTAAGGTTTTCTCCTTTCTTCTTATTTCTGATCGATTGATGCATTTGTGCATTGGCCATTTTCTTATGGTTGATCAAAGTGGATCTTTCCTTTGTGAAATTTGGGACTAGGATGAGAATATTACCTTTCCAAAACCTTTCAAATATAAAGAGCATTAATAAATACACATATCATCAATTCCATACCAAATTTCTTTTCTTACATTTTTTAAAACACATTTTACACACACACACACACACACACACACACACACACACACACACACACACACACACACACACACACACACATTTTATATCTTACTTTTTTGTGAACCTGCTTATGACAACTCTTTATTTTGTGGTGTTAGATTTACATTTCATGTTAGATCTTGCATGCATATTATATTATCGTTTAGATTTACATTTTCCTAGTTTAGTTCATTTGCATTGCATTGGTGTATGAGCTTTACTACCTCTAGTCCTACTTATAATATCATTGTTAGAAGAAGTTGCAGACTTATGGGTTCCTTTGATCCTGAGTCTTCCTCTCCTTTCCTTAGGGTCCCAGATGAAAATTTGATCACTCATGATTCCAATCCTTCTACAGAGCATACCTCTTCTCACTCATCTCATGATGATAATGATGCTTTAAGAGTTCCTCCTGAACAAGTCCAAAAATTTCAACTGAACTTGATAAAATGGGAAATTGGTTTGTTCAAGAATACCATAATCAAGATTATATTCAAGCTATAGAGGCCCTTAAGAAATTCCTTCGTGATAGTGATCAAGGTATTAATCTCTTACGTGGTATCACTCATCTTGTGCATTTAAATATCAAACCTTTAGCTCAAGAAGCTCAAGATTTAGGATTTACTCCTCTTGTCACTAGTGTGGAACCTTCTTCCATTCCTTTACCTAGAAATCCTACTTATACTCCTCTTTTAGTGACTACATCTCTTAGATTTCCCAATTCTCTTGCTTCAAATCTTCCACTTCTATCTCTTCCTGAGTGTTCCACCGGTATCTCTACCCACCTCAAAACCTTCTTACCATAATGTTCCATTTACCTATTCCAACCCTCTTCCAACTATGGTTCCAAGTGTTCCACTAGTTCTATCTTCCATTCCCGCTGCTTCCTACACTTTTCCTAGTGTTGCTAATGTTTCTATGCCTCCTATTTCTTCTAATGATTCCACAATCATTAGTCTGGCTCAAATTGTGTCCTCTTTACAACAACAAATTGCATCCTTAACTCAATCCAAGTTTAGTATTCCTACATGTGACATGGGTAGTCCTTTATCCCTAGATATTATTCATGCTACTGTCCCTCAGCAAGCCGATATGCCTCATCTTGAGAATTACAATGGTAAGGGAGATCCTGTCACCCATGTTAATACATTTCAAATTCTTTGTAGTGACTATGGTCATGACCATAGGATTTTAGCCAAGTTGTTTGCTAGAAATTTTCATGATAAGGCCTTGCAATGGTATTTTTCCTTGCCTCCTTATTCTATTGATTCTTTTCCAAAACTTGCTAATGCCTTTATCCAACAGTTCCAAAATAACATTAGTCTGCAAGTGTCCTTAACTGATTTGATGCATTGTAAAAAAAATACTAAAGAAAAATTGACTATATTTATTGGTAGATTGAAGCATTTGTAAGCTCAAATTTCTTATCTTGTTCCTGATATTGGTATTCAACATATGCTTATTTCAAATTTGCAAAAGGATATTAGAGATAAGATTCTTCTTACTGAATTTACCTCTTTTCAACAACTTTGTGCAATGCTTCATCATTATCAATTACAAGTGAGTCAATTTGAGAGCAACACTCCAATGGCTCCTAGTCCAATTGATAAGAGTGATGCTTCTCCTAATCACAACAAGTTTAAAAAACCTAACAACTATGTCAAGATAAATAAGTAAACAAATGCAGTTGCTGATCAAGTTGTTGTTGCATCCAACAATGCCACTTCTGCATCCACTGCGTTTTGTTTGAATTGTAAGTTTACTCCTCTTTCTGAATCTTTACATTCTATTATTAGTAAATTGTTGAATTCTAATATGATTACTTTGCCTCCTATTCGGCCTCTTCTTCTTACTATGATGACATCCAAATCCTTTGATCCCAAAGCCTTTTGTCAATATCATCGTCAGAATGGCCATGATACTGAGAAGTGTTATTCTCTAAAACATAAGGTTCAAGACTTAATTGATTCTAATGCTTTATCTGTTGATAATTTTTATGGTAGTGAGAAAAAATCTATCTCCCCTCCTAATAAAAACCTCCAAATCTATATGAATCCTTTTCCTACACATGATACTAATACCATTATTTAGTCGTCTTCTGTGGATATTATTTATGATTCAAAGATGGATGATCTCAATCATATTGTTAACCATGTGGAGCATGTTGTTTTTCCTCAACCTGTATCTCCACCCCAACCTCAATCTCAAACTCAACGTCAAGTTCCACTTCAACCTAAACCTAAACCGAAAACTCAATCTAAACCTTGAAAACAACCTAATACTAAAAGACCTAGGGAACTCTCGATCACCTTTAATGATTATGAGACTATTAAAGCTCCTGATGGTCCCCTATACATTTATGCTAGGATTGCTAAGATACCTACGCTTGGTTTTCTTGTTGATCCTACATCTTTAGTCAATGCCATTACTAAAGAAAATCTTTTATCGAAGAGCTTACAATGTGATTGTTATAATACATTTGATGTGTGGATCCAAACTTGTAATGGTTTTCTCTATCCATCATTTGGTTATATTAACTTGCCTGTGAAACTTTGTGGTAAAGTTGTGGACACTACCTTCATTTTTGTCCTTACTTCTGATCATTTTCAAATTAAGCTTGGTTTGCCTTGGTTGATTTCCATGCATGCCGTTGCTTCTCCTATCCATAAGTGTATTAAGTTCATTCATGATGAAGAAGTGAAAAAAAATAATCATAGTTTATATCAACCTTCTAGGCCAAGGGATTGTGCTACCCTTGACTTCTTTTGGCCTTCATTACCTAATTCATGTTATTCTTGAACTGATAACCTTTTTTGCTCATATCAAACCTATAAACATCGCAAGATTCTTGAGTTAAGCATGCCTTAGATGGATCTTAAACATGGTATTTTTCCTATACCTTCCATACCTCCTTTATCTATTTCTTCTAGTTCTGTTAATCAAGCTCCTAGTTTTTATTTTTAGCCTTCTAATCCTCCTATAGAACCTATGAAGGAGCCGGTTGTTGTTCCTCCTAGTTCTTAACATATTTAAAGCAAGACAAAACATAACCGATCTGCCAATGAACATCGTAAGAAGCATCGGGCTCAAGATAAGGCCCATGCCTCTGTTATTCAAAATTATTTACCTTCTTTTGACCAGCCAATGCCTGATATTTTGAAAGAAGTTAATATTAATAATGATGTTAAGATGAATGATTATGATTATTCTATTCGTATCTTAGATTATATTTTGATTAATCTTGATGAAGAAGATACTCTTGATGATTCTAATGATGAGTATGAGACTATTGACATTGATACTGATTTATCTAATATGCTTTCCACACAATTGATATTTACACCTAGTACCGAACATCGCAATTCTCCAGAGGATCCTTGTTTGGAACTGGCTATTATTCCTACTGTGTTGGATATAGTCACTCTTGCGAGTTTCCCACCTTCCCTGAATGATATAGACTAAGATGGGGAGAGCATGCGATACGCTTGATTGGCTTGTCCTCCATGGTAGCTTTTAATGTGTTTTCCTGTTGTATTGTGCTTCTCCCATAATGTGTTTGCAAAATGTTTGTTAGATTCTTTTATACGACCCTTGTTACTTTTCTAGTGCAAGGTGATAAATGAATCAAACCTCTTGTACTATTCCTCTATATGTATCTCTATTCTTCTATATATTGTTTTCATGTTATGTTGTACCTGTGCTATTGTTCGTAAATGTTTTCCTTGTGTAGTCTGCTTGGATTTGTGACATGGTAGCATTGATTCTTTTTGGTCTTTATGTTTTGGTCCGAAAATACTCTTCTTCATAACTCTTGCATTTTCTTTCCTCCATTGTGATTGTAGTTCTACTTTCTATGGGGAATGATGTCAATTCATTTGCAATAATATCATATATATATATATAATATTATGATCATACTGACCCCATGGTAGGTAGAACCCTTCTGTGTTCTCTGTATGTTTATATGATATTTCCCTTGATTTGTCTTCGCTTGGGGACATCTCGTAGTGGAAACGTAATCAGCGGAGTTGTTTATGTTTCTGTTAAAGCCATTGCTCATGTTAAATTTTTAGCAATGACTTTAACGTGGGGGCATACACTTTTCTCACTTTCTGCACACACGCACTTTCAAAATATTTTCAAACTTACAATTTTTTTTCCCTTTATGGATTAGAGAATAATCCTTAAAGCATGGATTTTTACCTTATAGGATCTCTTGATCCCTCCAGTTTCAATTTACAAAGTTTTGATCCCATAAGGTCGGAAGGTGTCCTTAAGACTAGATCTCTCTAGTTTTGACTTTGCTCTTTTGGAATAGAATATTCCTGGGAGTAAATCCTTGATGGGTTGAGTAGTGAGTAGCCACATTCACTAGGCGGTTCAACTCCATCTTTCTAGTTGCACTATTTTCCTTATGTGATTCACAATGGGACATATGTTCTCATTGGGCGAGGTAATTACACCCTCTCTCTCTTTGTCTTTGACTGGTGACATCTCTCTTATTGTAATCTTGGGGTTGAAAAAGACTCGAGTCCTTGGGGTCTTGAGGCTTGCTTTGTCTCTTTGATTTCAATAAGATAATCTTTTCTTTGTGATCTCCTTTACTAAGAGTTTGCATCAAGTCCATACTCTTGCTAAAGTGAGGGCTAAATGTATCATCAAAAAATGGAAGCACTTCCATTTAGGACTGGTTTATCCCTCCGAGTAAGTGGTTTGGGGTCATGTCAAATGCCTTGAATGGGTCTTTGACTTGGATCTGGATTTTCCCCTTGTTTTGCCCTATTTTCCACTTCTCTGCTACCTATTTTTGATATCCTGCACTGAGAATTTGGGGTTCTTGACCTCAGGGTCAAGGTCAAACTTCTAGGTCAAGGTTGACCTCAACCCTGAACTAGGTTAGGGTCGACCTCGACCTTGACCCAGGGTCCAAATTTCAAGTTTCTATGATTTTCGGATGTCGGGGTTCGGAAAGAATTATTTCCCACTTCCGGGTTGACTGTTTCAAACTCTGAAGTAATGACTCTTAAAAAGATATTTAATATAGGTCCACTTCTATGGGTATAGGCCTAATTGGAATTTAATTCTCCTATGTCGGCTTCTCTAGAATTTTGTGCCCTAGAATTGTATATAAGGAAGCCTTCTCCTCTCATTTTCTCTAAGAAGACACAAGAAGATAAAAGAAATCGATTGAAGGATAATATATGCATGATCTATTGAAAGAATTCAAGCATTAAATCATTCAAGCCTTCAAGTATTCAATTCATCAAGGAGATCCATTGGTAGCCATTGAAGGATTCAAGGTCTATGGAGCCCTCTTGTTGAAGTTTTCTCCATCCACATCCACTCAAGCTTCTTCCTATTCCACGATCCATTCAATATTTGTGTTGAAGATATAAAGGAAATTGATTTGAAACATCCTAAATCCCACATTATATCTTCTACATCCATTTGGCACATTCATACTTGTGGATCCAAGGATTTGAATCCTCCACAAGGGTTTCTATACAAGCAAGGTGAATTTGTTCATTTACTTTGTTTATCTCTACAATTTTATTTCTATTATAAGGTTAATTCAAAAACTGGGGTTTGACCAAGGCAAATCCCTCCCCCCAACAAACAAAAAATTTTTTCTTGTAGGTAGAGGTACAAGACAATGAATTATAGAGCAGATTCGAATACCCTTTTCGGCCAACTTCCATGAACCACAAACAGAATTTCCGTCGGAGCAACACAGGTCAAGGTCAACCTAAAGGGGTCAAGTTTGACCTACATCTAGGTCAAGGTTGACCTAACATAGAAAGGAAAAATATTTATGGGTTTTCTCTATCTCTGTGTTTCTGTTCCATATCTGGTTGTAGAATTTCCAGAAACCTGATATAGACACCATAAAACAAAAATTTCCAGATCTGCTATACTTTGAGGTTAGTATTTTTCTTCAATTCATTTAAATTAAAGTTTTAATCATTTCAGATCTATTACACACCCTCTTTCCCCATAAATTGGGAAGGTAAGGTTTTCTACTTTCTTCTTATTTCTGATTGATTGATGCATTTGTGCATTCATTTTCTTATGGTTGATCAAAGTGGATCTTTCCTTTGTGAAATTTGGGGCTAGGAGGATAATCTTACCTTCCCCAAACCTTTCAAATATAAAGAGCATTAATCAATACACATCATCAATTCCATACCAAATTGCTTATCTTACATTTCTCAAAACACATTTTATACATACATACATACGTACATACATACATACATATAGTTTTTATATCTTACATATATTTTTATATCTTACACTTATTTCTTCTAATTTGATTACTTAAGCCAATCTGACTGTCACATAATCATCTTCAACTAGCTCCAATTGATGAGCTAATTCAAGAGAGGGAAACTCAAGTGATAAGGGAAGCCTTGATTACCTTCCATATACTACCATGAAAGGTGAGTTTCCAATGGCTACCTTAGGTCTAATTTTGTGAGCCCATAAGGTTTCCTTTAATTTGGTATGCCAAGACCTCTGATTATCTTCAATTTTCCTCTTGATTATCCTTATGAGATTTTGTTGGAGGACTCAACCAGGATATTCCCTCGGGGATAATAATTTGAAAATGTCTTCAAATATATTCCATATTCAACTACCCAAGAATTGATATGAGCTCCAAAAAAAGACTTAGCATTTTCTGATATGATGGTTGAAGGAGCACCAAATCTAGTTATAATTCCATCAAGGAACTCAACCAATAAATCCTTCATGACATCCTTCAAGGCTACTAACTCTATCCACCTTGTGAAATAATTTGTGGCTACCAAGATCCATTTGTGACTAGAACTAGAGAGAGGGTTTATTGGACCCATAAATCTAAACCCCATTGAGTAAAAGGATGGTATGATTGAATAGGATGAAGAGGAAGGGAAGCCAATATTTGTTTTAATAAGAAGAAGGCACACTTCTTACACTTTCTCATCCATTGATGAGAATATATAAATAATTTTGACCAATAGTAGCCAACCCTCATTATTTTCATATTTGTGATCCTTATTGAGAAGTGATCACCTAAGGGGCCATCATGAAACTCTTCTAACAAATTATTGATACATATTAGTAGGACTCCATCAAAATCCTTTCTAAATAATATACCATCCACCAAGGCATAAAGAATGGACTATAATCATAATTGTCTCATTTCATCTTTGTTTACACCTTGTGGATATCTTCCTTCTACCAAGAAGGTATTCATGGCATACAACCAATCATTCTAATTTTTTGTTATATGTTGTTTTCTCATCTTCTAATACAAGGAAATCCTCAAAAGGCATCTCAAATGATGAATCCATCTGCTCATATAGGACTTTGCCTCTCACAATATTGGCGATCTTGATTTCAATGCCACACTCCATGACTTTGGTGATCCATCCAAATCTCTTCTCACTCATATATTTATTTAAAAAGAAGCATTTTAAACTTGGATTTGGGACCAAGAGTTGGATCATGTTATTAGATAGTAGATTTCTAAACTCTTTAAGAGATCTTATTACAAAAATAAATTATCTTTCCACAGTTGTATCGACCTTCATAGTCTTTAAGCCCTTCACTAAAGAAAGAAATGGGATGCTCCAAATTTTCTTTATTTATCTATGTCAAGACGGTCGATATACTTGATTCTCTTCCAAGAGTATAGAGGATAAAATACTTATCAAAATTAGGATTCACAAGAGTGAGATAAGATACAATTTCCATTTTAATCTCCTCAAACTTACCTTTCCTTGGTCCATCTGAATACTATGTTCTTATTTAGCATAAATTTAAGAGGTTTAACCATAGTAGCAAGGCTAGGAATGAACCTTACAAAATTGAGCCTACCAAGGAAAATTTGTAGTCCTTTCATGTGATTAGGAACTGGAAGAGAAATGATAGCCTCAACTCTCTCTAGAATTATGGTCAAGCCATCCCATGATACAATGTGTCCCAAAAGCTTTCCTTTATTGGTGGAAAACACATATTTTCTTGGATATAAGGACACACCATAATATCTGCCTTTAATAAACACTTGCCTCAAATGATCAAAGTGATTTGCTGCATACTTGGAGTAGATAGTTATATCATCAAGATTGAAATTGTTTAAGGCTTCATCAGAAAAGTCTATAATGCACCCATCCCACTATAGAAAGAATAAGGCTAGCACCCCCTACTATTCTATGGTGAGACCCAACTAGGGAATAGAACCCCCTTTCATGCATGCAAGGATGAAGGATAGGTAATGAATTTATCCCTTCTCTGGTATGAGAATCTGACCATCCTATGCGGAAACGGTCCATACCGAATCTGGTCACAACTTAACCAAATAAATCCAAAACATGAATCCATCCCACATCTTGGAACATGAATCTGATTACAATTGGTCATAACCACATGAAATAGTGGTAACCACATCGAACTAGCACTAGTTACAAATAATAAATGGTAACCGCCTAATGAAACCCATAAAATGAATTCTATGGGCCTCACACTTACCTGAATGATAATGAAGTTAAGGGCTTCCCTCATGATTATGTTGTGGGTTGGGAATCAAATATTAAAAGTGTCTTTGGGCCTTTATAGAGAGGTGGGTCCCTTAATCCTTATACCTTCCCAACCCGAGTATACCAAGGGTTTCTTTAAGTGAGAACTGATACCCAACCCATCCAATAATACTATCCCTGCAGGATGGGCTGCTACTTAAAGAGGCCAACATATATTAGCAAAAATTATTCTAATACACCTTTAAAGGCCATCTCCATTGCCTTTTGGAATGTATCACTTGCATTAGTTATCCCAAATGACATTTTACAATAAGAATAAGTGCCCCATTTAGTAGTGAATTCTATCTTGTATTGGCCCGATTCTTGGACTAGGATTTTGTTATAACCTAAATAGCCATCTAGAAAAGAGAATATGTCTAAACTGCTAACTTTAGACAAGATCTACTCCATAGAAGGAAGGGGATAATGATATTTAAGAGAAGCCTTATTTAGGTCTTTAAAGTCCACACATAATATGATTTCTCCATTATTCTTCCTCAAAGGAACAAGATTAGCTACCCAAGAGGAGTTGTTAATAGGAAAAATGATATTAGATTCTATTAGTTTGGATATCTCTTTCTTGATTAAAGGTTCCATATTAGGATTGACCAGTCTCTATTTTTATCTAATTGGCTTTGGACCAACATTTAACTCTTTGGTCTATTGAGAAAAGCTTAGGTCAAACCCCTTTAAGTCTTCATATGTCCATGCAATAAGATCATTGAATTATTGACATAAATTAATGAAAACTTTTTGTTCAGTCTCAGACCATACCTTTCCCAAATTAAGAGTCTTTGCATCTGCAATGGCATCAGGTCTGGAGTCATCCTTCTTTGTAGCTATAATCAAACCTTTGTTTCTTCCTTAATCATCAGAGTTGAAGATACCTTCCAAGGTGACTAAACCTGTAATACCCACCCCTAGGTTGCTTTCAATTTTTAGTGTCATACTCTTTTAGGCTATTGTTTCAGTGGATTATGTCAGATTCTTTTGGGCTATGTTGATATACTCTCTCAGTTAGCTGATCATGTATGGATTTATGATTCTTAATCATATGTTAGAAATAGATGAGGTTTCATGATGATTATTGCTTATGCATTATATTAGATGTTTATGAGTACTTACCCCATACTTGCATGTGTATGGTTAGGTTACATGTTTATTTACCTATGACGTGGTTGGTGTGGCAGAGGACGGAGATGTAGTTACTTGCATTTGCAAGATCCACACGTTTGACCGATCCATGTCATTGTTTTCTATGATATATTTTGGATGTACATGCATGTCCTTGTTGTGATAGGTTTGCAGGTACAGGGCATTGTCTTCACTGAATTGGCAGGAGCGATCGTGCCCATAATACATCTCAAATGGTAAAGAGGGGAGTTAGCAATCAGACCCAAAACCCTAACCTAAACCTAATTTATCCCAGAATTGGACAAGAATCAGTCTGACTACCCTACCCGAATTCGTCCAAGGGATGTGAAGTCAGGGTTATCTCCTAGTGGTTATGTTTGTATTTTTTTTCAGTGTCCTCTGTTTGAGTGTCACTATTTGCTTGTTAGAATTTAATTAATTATATTCATGTTTATGTGTGTGTTGAAATTATCCAAATATTAAATGTAGGGTATTAAATTAATATGATTAATTAAATATCCATGTTTAATTATTTAAATAAGTTAAAATGCAATTTTAGAATATTAATTTTAAATTGAGTACTTCTTTTCAACTTTGAATTACTGAATGTAAATTAAATTTTTAATTCAATTTTAAATGGATTAAAGCTTTTGATTTTGTGAATATATTTAAATAAAAGAATAATTATGCTTTTGTGGAAATTTGTTTTTTCTTCCTTTTTCTGAAAATCAATTTAGAATAAATTTTAATTAAAAAGGGATTTGATTTTTTTAATTTAAGAATGCTTTTTCTCTTAAAAATTAAAAAGAATGAAAGTTGGGTGTTTTTTTCTCTGTTTTATTGTAAAATTAGGGTTTGAGGCTTTATGAAGCCATTTTGTGTCATTTTAGAGGGGACAGATAGGTTTTGGATGAAAGGTTGGGAGAACTCTGGAAATTTTGTGGTCATTGTGATTGGAAAAGTTTTGCTTGAAGTTTGGTATTCAAATCTGGGAGACGTCATTGCAGGTGGCTTTCTTTCATACTCAAGTTTAGCTTCAGGGAGTGAAATTTGAGGTCATCGAGGTTATCAACTTTAGAATTCTTCTGTTCAGTCTCCAGTGTCCGTGAGGTAGGGTTTGAAAACCCACTCGATTCATTCCTATTTCCGGAAAAGTAATACCTGCATGTATGAACAAAGATCATGTTGATTAGAATAGTCTTGATTGTTTTTTGTACAATATGATTCATTATATGTTTCTAAAACTTTTAGGAAAAAGACTAAACTAGGTCTCCTGGTTAGAAAACTAAACCCTAGAAAAGGAAAATGGAAATTAATCATATTATTGCAATTTGGGGTTTTAGATGATTAAATTTGAAAGATTGGGGTTGTTTAGAAATCAGGTAAATTCATTCTAAAAAGAAATTATAGTTCAATTCTGAACATTATGAAAACAAAATGGGAACTCTATTTGCCTTTCTATTTATTAGATAAATTTATTAGACCAATTCCATATAGTTCCCCATATTTTTCCTTAGAAAAATTGGTGTAAATTAATTATTTTAAGAATGTTGTACTTGCTGGTTCTAAAAAAGAAAATACAGAATTGTTAAAAATTAAACCAGTCAATTTTTTTATTGTATATTATTAATATGTATGTTTTAGAAATTAAAATATAAAAAAATCAAAATAAAACAAAGAAAGCAATATTTAAAAAGAATTGTTTTAAAAAAAAAAAAATTATGAGAAAATTTATGAGGGGCAGTGGGGACCACACACCCCCCACGCGCTACCAAGGCAGCATGGCTGCCAAGCTAGCGCGGCTGCCAAGGCAAGCCTGCGCCAGCCTTTGGGAAAAGGGGTGGGGTCCACAAGACCCCCCCAATAAAATGTTTTTTTTTTTAAATTTTTTTTTTTTATAAAATAAAACCCTTTTTAAATTTCTATTTATTTTAAGTTGGTAAATTGTTAATTTAAATATTAATTTATAATTAATTTAATATATTAAAAATTTTTATTTAAACTTTTGCATTTAGTTTATTTAAATTTTAAGAATAAAACCTTATTAATTATAATTATTAATATTTTATAATTAAGTTTATAGTTATTGATAAGTAGTAGTTTTCAATATGGTCAATTATTTCTATAAATGTTAGTGTGTGTATTTGGTGATAAGTATTCTTTAGGGTATTTTTAATTCTTTTAAATTAATCTTTATAGGGTTTTATTTATGAGTTAATTTTGAGAGAAATAATGGTAGTTATTTGATTATTCAGTAGTTATTTCATGTGCATTAATTTTTTGTTTATCAAAGAGTTGTGGATTAAATTATGGAGTTAGAACTACTGTCTGTTAAGTGTGAGTGCTATCTATCTGATTGTGATTTGGATTATTCTTTATGTTTTGGGTTCAGGACTTAGCTTTTCCCTAGAAAAGACCAAAGGCTTTGGGATGTGCTTTCTATTTTGCATCCTGATTATGATTCTAATTTGATTCTTTGAAACGCAACCCTTAACCTCGTTCAGTGTTGCAATTTGTGTACTTTATGAGTTGTACTTGTTTGTGGTCGTTCCTGATGTTGAGAGGAACTAGAAATTGAGAATTTATGTTTTGTACCACTTCTGGATCAGTATGTGTGATCAGTGAACCTAGGGTAGGTTATCTAGATGTGTAGTAGGGGGTGACTTGCGATAATGTGTCGGGGCCCACAAGTGGCTGCCAGGATCAGTTATTGCAAGTTTCTTAATCTAGTCATAACATTAAACACATCGAGAGACTTAAAATGAATTAATAAGATAAGGGCCTCCCACCTACTTGAGTGCTTGTATAGGCTAAGATGGAGTGTGAGAAGATGATTGCCGCCTTGCGAGGTGTGGGTCTGACATAGTTAATGACTTCGTTTGTACGAGAATTCATTGATACTATATATGGTCACTTAAGTGCCAGAGTCTTGAGAGACTGCTAGGAAAAAACTTAAGGGTTTAGACGTATATGATGACACCTTCCTATACACAATATAGGTTTCCTACGTGTGTCAAATGCCTCTGGTATAGTGAGTCATACCTCATAGCTTGATTGGTACACTTTGAGTTAGTGAGCTTTTAGGATCCCCTTGCTTAGATGATCGTTTATCTTTGGTTTGATATCCGAGTGGGGTCTACTTGTTATCTCCTCAGCACGATGGGGTGGACTGTTACAGTTCCACACAGACGGGTGGTAGTGATTCTTTACCATTTGAGATTCCACATTCATGTGCCAGTGTTGGATGTACCTTAGTTTTGTTGCTCCTATCTTACTCTGATGGAAGTTTTGATCTTACTATTTCTATGTTGTACATTTATTTATCGTATCGCATGTGATACTTGATTTTGGATAACTGTAATCTTATTGTTTTAAGTAATTACCACATACCCTGCGACATGTGCATAGGATGTAGGTTTGAGGTATACCTAAGGATATCAATTGTAATTTGTAAATAGTTCTTTGGTGTTATTATGTAATATATTTTTATGATGAGATTCATTTATTATGGATATCTCATTGAGTTTTGGTCTTACGTAATTCTACGTCGTGGAACCCTTGAGTTTGTAATCTATGCTTATATGTGTTCTTGTGATTAAATGGTAATTGCTTCCACTTTGGTGTATGTTCTTGTTTGTAAACTTAAAAAAAAATATTCTGCAAACATAGTATCATGTTTAGGTTAAATCCTCTTGGGTTCCCTGGTGGGGTGTTACACTTTGTATCAGTTTAGTCAACCTCCACAGAGTGCACAACAAAGTGTTAGCAGAGGGAGTTATCGGTAGTCTAGTGCACCTTTGGTTAGAGGAGGTGGTGTTAGAGGAGGTTGTTTTTCACATGGAAAGTTTGGTCACATTGCGGCCAACTGCAGTCAGCGTGCATCTCAGTTCTCAGGACAGATGCCAGCAGCTTCAAAGCCTATAGTTGGGAATTTTGGTGGATCTCACGGAGTGTATGTATCCCTTGATCACCATCCAGTTGTGTATCATGCTACTATGAGTGAGCTTGCAAGTAGAGGGCCAGAAGCTAGGTTTCACATTCCTGTAGAAGGGAACGATCCTTAGTGTTTGATTCAGAGAGCTGGGAAGGGTCCTATGGGATCTGCACATTGAGTCTTTTGTGACTTAGTAGGATTCTTTTGATTGAGAGATTCATATCTCTATCCTTTTTTTAGGCTTCTAGGAGTAAGCCTAGTTTTAGGGGGGAGGATGTAATACCCACCCCTAGGTTGCTTTCAGGTTTTAGTGTCGTACTCTTTTAGGCTATTGTTTCAGTGGATTATGCCAGATTCTTTTAGGCTATGTTGATATACTCTCTCAGTTAGCTGATCATGTATGGATTTATGATTCTTAATCATGTGTTAGAAATAGATGAGGTTTCATGATGATTATTTCTTATGCATTATATTAGATGTTTATGAGTACTTACCCCATACTTGCATGTGTATGGTTAGGTTACATTTTTATTTATCTATGACATGGTTGGTGTGGCAGAGGACGGAGATGTAATTACTTGCATTTGTGAGATCCACACATTCGAACGATCCATGTCATTATTTTCTATGATATATTTTGGATGTACATGCGTGTCCTTGTTATGACAGGTTTGCAGATACAGGGCATTGTCTTCCCTAAATTGGTAGGAGTGAGCGTGCCCATAATACATCTCAAATGGTAAAGATGGGAGTTAGCAATTAGACCCAAAACCCTAACCTAAACCTAATTTTTCCTAGGATTGGACAAGAATAAGTCTAACTACCCTACCCAAATTCGTCCAAGGGATGTGAATTGAGGGTTACCTCCTAGTGGTTATGTTTGTATTGTTTTTCAGTGTCTTCTGTTTGAGTGTCACTATTTGCTTGTTAGAATTTAATTAATTAGCAATTAACTATATTCATGTTCATGTGTGTGTTGAAATTATCCAAATATTAAATGTAGGGTATTTAATTAATATGATTAATTAAATATCTTTGTTTAATTAGTTAAATAAGTTAAAATGCAATTTTAGAATATTAATTTTAAATTGAGTATTTATTTTCAACTTTGAATTATTGAATGTAAATTGAATTTTTAATTCAATTTTAAATGGATTAAAGCTTTTGAATTTGTGAATATATTTAATATATTTAAATAAAGGAATAATCATGCTTTTGTGGAAAGTTGTTTTTTCTTCCTTTTTCTGAAAATCAATTTAGAATAAATTTTAATTAAAAAGGGATTTAATTTTTTTATTTAAGAATGCTTTTCCTCTCAAAAATTAAAAAGAATGAAAGTTGGGTGTTTTTTTCTCTGTTTTATTGTAAAATTAGGGTTTGAGGCTTAATGAAGCCATTTTCTGTCATTTTAGAGGGTACAAACAAGTTTTGGATGAAAGGTTGGGAGAACTCTAGAAATTTTGTGGTCATTGTGATTGGAAAAGTTTTGCTTGAAGTTTGGTATTCGAATTTGGGAGACGTTGTTGCAGGTGGCTTTCTTTCATGCTC
Source organism: Thuja plicata (assembly GCA_018584345.1). Classification (NCBI taxonomy): domain Eukaryota; kingdom Viridiplantae; phylum Streptophyta; class Pinopsida; order Cupressales; family Cupressaceae; genus Thuja; species Thuja plicata. The sequence goes on from MU223576.1 coordinate 1,161,888, forward strand.
AAGTTCAGCTTCAGGGAGCGAAATTGGAGGTCATTGAGGTTATCAACTTCAGAATTCTTCTATTCAGTCTCCAGTGTCTGTGAGGTAGGGTTTGAAAACCCACTCGATTCATTCCTGTTTCTGGAAAAGTAATACCTGCATGTATGAACAAAGATCATGTTGATTAGATTAGTCTTGATTGTTTTTCGTACAATAGGATTCATTATATGTTTCTAAAATTTTTAGGAAAAAGACTAGACTAGGTCTCCTGGTTAGAAAACTAAACCCTAGAAAAGGAAAATGGAAATTAATCATATTATTGCAATTTAGGGTTTTAGATGATTAAATTTGAAAGATTGGGGTTGTTTAGAAATAGGGTAAATTCATTCTAAAAAGAAATTATAGTTCAATTCTGAACATTAGGAAAAAAAATGGGAACTCTATTTGCCTTTCTATTTATTAGATAAATTTATTAAACCAATTTCATATAGTTCCCCATATTTTTCCTTAGAAAAATTGGTGTAAATTAATTGTTTTAAGAATGTTGTACTTGCTAGTTCTGAAAAAAAAATACAGAATTATTAAAAATTAAACCAGTCAATTTTTTTATTGTATATTATTAATATGTATGTTTTAGAAATTAAAATAAAAAAATATAAATAAAAAAAATCAAAATAAAACAAAGAAAGCAATATTTGAAAAGAATTTTTTTTTTTAAAATTATGAGAAAATTTGTGAGGGGTGGTGGGGACCACACACCCCCCACACGCTACCAAGGCAGTGCGACTGCCAAGGCAAGCCCACGCCAGCCTTTGGAAAAAGGGGTGGGGTCCACGGGACCCCCTAATAAAATGTTTTTATTTATTTATTATTTTTTTAAAATAAAACCCTTTTTAATTTTTTATTTATTTTAAGCTGGTAAATTCTTAATTTAAATTTTAATTTAATATATTGAAATTTGTTATTTAAACTTTTGCATTTAGTTTATTTAAATTTTAAGAATAAAACCTTATTAATTATAATTGTTAATATTTTATAATTAAGTTTATTGTTATTGATAAATAGTAGTTTTCGATATGGTCATTTATTTCTATAAATGTTAGGGTGTTTATTTGGTGATAAGTATTCTTTAGGGTATTTTTAATTCTTTTAAATTAATCTTTATAGGGTTTTATTTATGGGTTAATTTTAAGAGAATTAATGGTAGTTATTTGATTATTCAGTAGTTATTTCATGTGCATTAATTTTTTATTTATCAAAGAGTTGTGGATTAAATTCTGGAGTTAGAACTACTGTCTGTTAAGTGTGAGTGCTATCTATCTGATTGTGATTTGGATTATTCTTTATGTTTTGGTTTCGGGACTTAGATTTGCCCTAGAAAAGTCCAGAGGCTTTGGGATGTGCTTTCTATGTTGCGTCCTAATTATGATTCTAATTTGATTATTTGAAACCCAACCCTTAACCTTGTTCAGTGTTGCAATTTGTGTACTTTATGAGTTGTACTTTTTTGTGATCGTTCCTAATGTTGAGAGGAACTAGAAATTGGGAATTTATGTTTTGTATCACTTCTGGATCAGTATGTGTGATCAGTGAACCTAGGGTAGGTTATCTAGATGTCTAGTAGGGGGTGGCTTGCGATAATGTGTTGGGGCCCACAAGTGGCTGCCAGGATCAGTTATTGCAAGTTTCTTAATCCAGTGATAACATTAAACACATTGAGAGACTTAAAATGAATTAATAAGATAAGGGACTCCCACCTACTTGAGCTCTTGTATAGGCTAAGATGGAGTGTGAGAAGATACTTTCCACCTTGCAAGGTTTGGGTCTAGCATATTTAATGACTTTGTCTTACGAGAAGTCATTGATACCGTATATGGTCACTTAAGTGCCAGAGTCTTGAGAGACCGCTAGGAAAAAACTTAAGGGTTAGACATATATGATGACACCTTCCTATACACAATATAGGTTTCCTATGTGTGCTAGATGCCTCTGGTGTAGTGAGTCATACCTCATAGCTTGATTGGTACACTTTGAGTTAGTGATCTTTCAGGATCCCCTTTCTTAGATGATCCTTTATCTTTGGTTTAATATTTGAGTGGGGTCTTCTTGTTATCTCCTCAGCACGGTGGGGTGGACTGTTACAGTTCCACACAGACGGGTGGTAGTGAGTCTTTACCATTTGAGATTCCATGTTCATGTGCCAGTGTTAGATGTACCTTGGTTCTGTTGTTCCTATCTTACTTTGATGGAGATTTTGATCTGATCATTTCTATGTTGTACATTTATTTATCGTATCACATGTGATACTTGATTTTTGATAACTATAATCTTATTGTTTTAAGTGATTACCACATACCCTGGGACATGTGCAGAGGATGTAGGTTTGAGGTATACCTGAGGGTATCAATTGTAATTTGTAAATAGTTCTTTGGTGTTATTATGTAATATATTTTTATGATGAGATTCATTTGTTATGGATATCTCATTGAGTTTTGGTCTTACATAATTCTACATTGTGGAACCCTTGAGTTTGTAATCTATGCTTATATGTGTTCTTGTGAGTAAATGGTAATTGCTTCTGCTTTGGTGTATGTTCTTGTTTGTAAACTTTATAAAAAAAAAAATCTGCAAAAATAGTATCATGTTTAGGTTAAATCCTCTTGGGTTCCTTGGTGGGGCGTTACAAAACCTTTGGGTAGTTTATTGGAATTGAGCCTCATAATCAGATCTTTGTATTGGATTTGTAACTTAGACTAATTTATAGGAGAGAACTCTGCTTCATTTTGTGAAAAAATGACAATTTGTAGATTAGAATAAAAAAATTGAGAACTTGTATAGCTGTTTGAGACAACACAGCTCAAAAAAGGCTAATATGTTGTTCCTTCATGTATGCAACATGCTTTGATATGTCATAATAAACACCAACTACTACAAAATTTCTAGGAACACTTTTAATGTTGAAAGCTTGAAAGGCCTCGAGTCGATCCAAAACTCTGTTTGTATGTTTTAAGGAGGTTGTTTTTGTAACATTCTGATTTCTAATATGATTAACAACCAACTCACTGTGTCCAAAAACTTGTAAGGACTTATACCTCTTCTTTGTGTGAGTTGGAGACCTTGAATTAAGACTTCATACTCAGCTACATTGTTAGTGCAACTAAAATGAAGTCTAAAATAAAAGTAGCATTTCTTCAACTTTGGAGAAACAAGCATCACACCAACACCTAAACCATTTTTATTCCTTGAGCCATTAAAGAACATATTAAACAATCCATTAGCATTCTCATGTTCTTTTATGGGATTGAGGATATGAGTATTCTCTTTATGTATACAATAGGTTCCAAGGCCTGTATCTTTATCCTCTTGCATTGGATCAAATTAAAAAGAATTAGTCCACTCATATAAGAGATAATTATCAACCTCTGCCAAGAGAGTACAAGGTTGATGAATTATGCATTCTTCCTCTTCCTCATGGAGTGTGAAAATTGTTTTTATAGGGACAGGTGTATAGGGATCTACACGATTGAGAGACAATGGCTCTACATTTTGTAACACCCCAAAATTGGCATCATAGCTAATGACTTGTACAGAAGTGGTCTAGACGGTACCCTCCTTAGGTGTTTAGAACCCGATGAGTCCAAACATGTGTTAGTAGAGGTGCATGAAGGAATTTGTGGGTCTCACTCTAATGGCCTGACATTGGCCCGTAAACTTATTAGAGCTGGTTACTATTGGCCAGATATGGAAAAAGAAGCTACACAGTTTGCTAGGTCTTGCAAACAATGTCAACTACATGGTAATCTGATTCATGCTCCAGCCAAGGCACTTATTCCCTTCATTACTTTTTGGCCATTTCAACAATGGGCCTTTGACTTGGTGGGTCAAATTTATCCCTCATCCTCAAATGGACATAAGTTCATAATCACAGCTACAGACTATTTTACCAAATGGGTGGAGGCAGTCCATCTCACCATTGCCAATGACAAATCAGTAGCTATGTTCATTCTCAACTACATCATCTGCAGGCATGGTGTACCCTCAGCAATAATCACTGATAATGTGGGACAATTCAAAAACAAGGATTTGACAGAGCTATGCTCTAATTTTAAAATCACTCAGCATTGGTCTTCCATCTATTATCCTCAGGGTAATGGATAGGCAGAAGCATCCAACAAGACAATCCTTAAAATCCTGCATCGCACAGTACACAAATCCGGATGAGATTGGCACCTCTGGATCAATCCAGCTCTCTGGGCATATAGGACAAGTATATGAACACCAACAAGGGCTACACCCTATGCTTTGGTTTATGGAGAAGATGTTGTGTTACCAATTGAGGTTGAGATTCCTTCTTTGTGAGTCTCTCTGAAAGGCCTCATTACTGATGAAGATAACAGAATATCTTGGCTACAAGAGCTAGAACTACTTGATGAATGTCGCCAAGTGGCATTCGATCACTTTAGAGAATACTAGAAAAGGATGTCTAAGAGCTATAACAAGAAGGTTAGACCAAGGGATTTCCAAGCGAGTGACCTCATTCTGAGGGAGAACCCTAAGAATCAACAACATTGGATCCAGAAAGGGAAGTTTGAACCAAACTGGCTTGGTCCATATATTGTCACTACAGTGTTTGGGTCTGGTACCTATCAACTTTCTACTACTGAAGGAGAACAACTCAAAGAGCCCATCAACGCTCTTCATCTGAAGCGGTTCTACAGCTGAGACATCTTCAGTGTTCTCATGTATATACTAAAGTCCTGAAAAAAATTCTAAAAATTGAAAAAAGTCCTAAACAATGATCATCTTAGTGAAAACCCAGTGATAGGCACTTTGATGTATCTCCAAAAAAATCATATATTCCAAAAATACAAAAAAAATTAAAAAATTGAAAATACAAAAAAAGAGAAAAAAAAAGAGGTGCCATTGATGAAAACCTGGCAAACAGGTGTCATGGTAAAGAAAAAAGAATTTCTACCAAGAAGGTAAAAACCTGGTAAATAGGCACCTCTTGTTCCACAATGCTATATCTATCACAACACCACTTGGCTTCATGCATTTTTTTCTTGCATTTCTACTTTCCTTCTTACATTTGCTTTCCATTTCCCATCAAGGCACCAACTCACATGGATTGAAACTGGTCATACTCTCAGGACAACCCTCCTGGTCTTGGGGGCATTGTCCTATTACCTTTTTGGATCTACTTCATGTCAGTCACCAGTGGTTCTCACTACGTCTTCCTACTGTCACTTAGCTTATACTGGGTTCTCTCTTCTTGAGAATCTCCCTCACATCAGTCACCAGTGGTTCTCACTGCGTTTGCCTACTGATGTCTAGCTAGTTCTATGATATCTTAACTTGAGCATTTCTCTCATGTCAGTCACCAATGGTTCTCACTATGTCTGTCTACTGTCACCATACTTTTGAGGTTTCTCACATCCGTTACAGTTGGAGTTATACTCAAACGCTCTATCTATCGATACTCGGTCTTGATGATTATTTCCTTTAGTTTGTACATAGCTTTTGGTCACTTTCGTGACACTCTGGTTCCTTTGCAAACCCTCCTAACTTGACACTGATTCAATGCCATATGCCTAGGGGCAGCCAAATCTAGTTTGTCCTCACAACATATGTCAAGTCAATCATCATTACTTGGGGGCATAGGCCTCCCATTTGATCACATCTTTGGTTTACACCTGAGTCAGTAATCTTGTCACTTCTCAAGGACAACTCGCTACTGACACAAACTGGTGTTTGTCAACACCACCATAAATAGTGTTTTTCAACACTATCTTTGGACACATCTGTGTTTTTTTTTAATACACATCAAATATCTCACATGTAAACATCTATCGATAACAATCAAACACAATGCACTCACAAGCACAGCGGTGTTTTTTAACACCTCATACACATATACATTCGCAAACTTTGAAACTGGCTGAGCTATGATTGAATATTTCTTTGTATGCTGTCTATTCTCATGGATTTTCATTGATATTTTCTTTGTCTACTGCTTGTTGGTGTAGTCCCAATGATCTGGCACCGTCAAATAAATAGGGTGTATGTGATAAGAGCTCCCGCACTAAGGTGGAATAGCCTCACATCCCTCGGTCTTATTTATTTGTATGCCATGGTGAGGTCATAACTATCTCCTTGTTTTTAATTGCTTTGTTTGTTATTGCTTTGTTTATTATTGATCTGTTTGTTCACGCATGATCACACTCATGGTTATCTTGGCTTTGAATGCCTCGATACTGGTGTACTCTTGCAACATTAACTAGAAACAATGTTCAGGTCATCTTGGCTTTTGTGTTCTGGTCCTTACGTTCGTTTCCTACATTTTATCTGATGACAAGTCATATTCATATCCTTATGGTTGCATTGTGGTGCCAGTAAGGGTTGTATCGACTTTGATGTTCCAAAAAATGCTCAATGATGATGATTTTATGATGGGTCTCACAACCATGTCCTAGAATTTCACTCTCATATTGCATCTAGCATAGGATTGAATTTTCATTCTAGACTTGCATTGTGGCAGTGATTCGGTGTTCTCTTAATTGCATTCTCCTTGGTCCATACATTGGTGAGTTCTTCTTCACTGTCCTAGTTTCATCATGACTGCACAAGTGTTCGGTCCTCACTCTTGATTCTTTACATGTTCTTTTGGTTAGCATTTGTCATCCTGCATGAAATGTTAGTACCATATACATATTCATATTCACACTCATTATCATCTACATACATACATCTTTGCATCTACAACAACAAGTGCATACACATCCATACATTACATACATGTGCATTTCATACATTTACATATATTCCAAACATATTCATACATTTGCATACATTCCAAACCATCTAACCATCTAAGCATATAGGAAACATCTCATAAAAGACAATCTGACACATGTAATGATACCAAAAGATGAGCTCATATATATATATATATATATATATATATATATCCAATGTTTTGATACAAATACAAAATGGTGCTACTCGAGCATGATCTATCTCAAAATGGTGATATAAATACATGGATGCCAACACATCAGATACATCCTATGATCTCATCTATCTATCTATCAAAAAACTAACTCTGGCCCTCTCCCTCATCACCTGGAGGAGGTGGAGGTGGGGCCCTATCTGGTGGACATGGCATCTATGCACCCTCTGATCCTCTGGCATAGGTTGAGAATCTCGCAACCTAGGATGCCTCATTAGGCACCACCCCTATATACGACGCATAGTAATACGCCGCTCGAGCAGTCTGATGTCGCACCTCCTCCTGTGCTGCTCGGAGATGCTCCTAGAGATCCTGTATCTCCCGATCTTTGTCTAATAATCGTGCATCTCGCATGGCCACCTGTATCGTCAAGTCACTAACCTGTCTCGAGAGCTATCGAGCTCTCTCCCACGACCGTCACTGTGGATCCTATGCTAGATTCTGCACAGGCTGGTCCTCCTGCTGCACCTCATCTTGTGGGGGTACCTGCTGCTCCTCAGCTATCTGCTCTACAGTCCACCGCTGAGACTATCTCGTACTGCCACTACCATTAGCCCCAATGTCCATCCCCATATGTCGAGTAGAGATGTCTACCTATACTGTCTGGGGTTGGGGACCCTGTTGTAGCCCTGGCTGTACACTCTACTATGGTGGGGGCATGTGCACCTGCTATTGTACTACATGTGGCTATACTACCTATGGCTGTACTATGTGCCCTTGACCTGCCATCCTGACTGGATCCATGAACCTAGGGAATGGGTGGGTGACAAAATGCTCCCTATACTCGGCAGTCACACCGTCATCTACTACATCCCTCAGATAATCCCACTGCACTGGGGCCAAGGCTCGTATGTCAATCATAGTGCGGCCCTGGTCTAACTTCGTCAGCCAGCCCCTCCAAATCTCATCTGTGAATCATGCATATGCCATGTACTCCTGTGATATGTCCTGAGGGCGGCTGAACTGCCACCATACCCGCTTCTGTGGGAATCTCTCAATCACTATGATCGCATGACTGATCATCGCACGTGAGCAAAACATATGGCTAAGCTACTCTGCTGCATCATCCCAGGCCTCTGTGAGTCTCCATGGCCTCCAGACTATTTCCACTAGGTCATCGAGCTAGGCTCACCACTAATCTATCTTGCCCAATGCTGGCTAGGTAATCAACCCTCTATATCTGCATGTATAAGGCTCTATAGGCTGCCTCATATCCTTGCATATCATCCTAGTCACAGGAAGATGCTCCCAGGCCCATACCTGTAGTACGAACACCCTAGCTGCCATACTCTTTACCTCTCAATAGGTGATCTCATGCATCTCATGATACATGTGGGCCAACATGCATTGACCCCATCCATAATATCAGGGCCGTGCTAACATTTGCTGAAGCATCCTACCCCAGCCACACTCCAGACTGTGCTGTCCATGATCAGGCATCAGATAACAACCAAGGAAGTAGGCTAAAACCACTGGTAACTTGTAGGTGGGTCCATACTCACTGATCAGATCCTCCCATGGGATAGTTCTCCCCATGACGAGGTCATCCTATAAAATCTCTTTCAAGGTTAGTGTCCCTAACCTGGGCTGCGTCTCATAGTCTACCCTGGCACTGTGGAATGGGATCCTTAGAATCTGGTAGATGTCCTCTGGGGTCACAGTAATCTCACCCTGTGGCATATAGAACATGTTCATCTCTGAGTGGAAATGCTCAACCAATGATCCTAGTAATCCATGATTTACCTGAATCTTGGGTACATCACATAGAGAGGTCAGGCCCAGTGTACCCAGATGCACTATCTCTACATCATCCAGCTATGATACTAATTTTCTAATCACCAGGTGGTGTGATCGGAAAGAAATATCTGGAAATTCAACCTGCAAGACATGCAAACAATAGTGCACAATCAGTAATCTGAGATAATCAAGGCATAACGAGATAATAAAGCATTAAAGACATCCTACAGATAATGATAACACTGACGCAAAATCTATTGGACGCAATGCAGACTGATTTCATGTTCTAATTGTTCACTTTTTCCCATGCGAAGAAGTAGATTTTCATGCGTCAAAGTACTCTTTCACGTGAAGAAGTTCTTCGGGTCACGTGATACTTGACCTTCGCGCAAACTTTTCTGACTTGTCACGCGAAAAAACACCCAATGGAAGGGTTTTTCACGTGAACTTGGGTACTCTCCCGTGTGATCTTTCCCACCGAATGGCGTGAAAAGGAGTTTTATCACTTGAGATTTCCCTACGGGCCGCGTGAAGAAACTACTTCTTCGCGCGAAAACCTGCGGACCATTTCCTAAAAACACAAAAAAAGGTGCAAAAATTGACAGAAATTGATTAAATTTGCAATGCAGCGAGGTTTATCGACTACTTACTGGAGGTCCGTACGCTGCGAGTCGGCTATGCCTCCTAGATCGCTCGAATCGGTGCGTGCTATAGGGGACCACCATTTTCACTAAGAGCTCAATTCATAAAAGTGAAAAGGTTGAAATGATTTGAAATTGACCTTTTCATCCTTATATAGGTTTTGACCTAATTTTTCAAAGTGCTCCATTTTATGTGAAAACTTCACCATTACCTAATTTGACCGCTCTGAATCCATTTTCATGATTGAAATCAAAATCTGACACTTCTATATAGCTCAAAATCACATTTTAAATTTTTTGGGATCGACGCGATCAGACACTTGTGCAGTCAACTCTTTGACGTTGCTTTCTTGTCAGAATCATATCTTATCATCATTTTCTCAAATCTATGACTTTTTTTCTCAAAAGTCAACTCTAGTCATCTTTGGTCAACCCTAGTCAAACTTGGTCAACCAAACCTTGAAATTGCTCAAAATTGATTCTGAATCTTTTGAATTCTTCCATAATCTATTCTAAGTTCTTCTTGATCTCTGATTCAACATCTATGTGCAATTTTTTGCTCTCCATCATCATTATGACATTTCATCTTTCCATTTCACGCCCGAGGGGGCAGGATGATTACATCATTGAATCTATTCCAATCAATTTGATCTGATTTTCAAAAGTCCTCATTGCTAGGGGCATCTCGTCACTTGGGGCATATTCAGTTTTTCATACTTCATAGTCAAAATTGGATACTCCACAATCAATAATGGCATCTTCGTTCCCTACATCTTGTCATCTATTAAGTATCTGAGCCATCTAACTCAGATTCTTGAGGATCAAGCTCCGTTCTGGAGATGGTTCTCGAAAAACTATTTTGGGACAGTTATCGGGGCAATCTAACCCTGACCCCTGATAATCAAGCTCCGTTCTGGAGATGATTCTAAATCTCTATTTACTATCTTTTGAGATAGGTATCAGGGAAATCTAACCCTGACTCCTGAAGGTTGAGCCTCGTTCTAGGGACAATTTTGTGAAAGATATCAATCTAACCAGTGTCTTGGCAATCTAACCTAGATATTGGGGGACTAAGCTTTGTTCCAAAGATAGTCCTAAAAATCTCTATTGACCATCTTTTTGGACAGGTAGCGGGGCATTCTAACCCTGACTCTTGAAGGTTGAACCTCATTCTGGAGACAACCTTGTGAAAGATATCAATCTGTTAGGTATTGGGGCATTCTAACCTAGATCACTGAGGATCAAGCTTCATTCTGGAGATGATTCTCAAAATCTCAATCTATTAGGTATCAGGGCATTCTAACCCAGATCCCTGGGGATCAAGCTTCATTCTGAAGATGACCCTCAAAAACTCTATTTGACCGATGTCTTGACAACCTAACCTAGACTTCAGATAGTTAAGCTCTGTTCTCGAGATGACTGAAATCTTTGCATCATCAATTTTTCAAATCTATTTCTTCTGTGCTTCAGGCATTAGACTATTCTTTGAATCAATGCACTGCTCGCACATCTATTCAAAGAGGGGCAAAATGTAACACCCCAAAATTGGCATCTTGCAACCCTAACCAATTTTGTTGAATTTGTCATTCTTCTGAATCATCAAAGTCCTATTGTACTAGGGAATTCTGAGTTTTGACTGAATTTACTCGACCTAAGTGTCAAATGCAGAAAATCCTAAATTTTCATTAATCATACATTATATTTAATTCCTAAATATCAATTGGCTAACCAAACCCTATGATTGAATTAATTTAATTATAATGTCCTAGCACTTTAATTAAATTAAATTCACCCTCTTTAGCTAAGACATATAAAAAGGAATTAAATAATATTTAATTATTAAATAAATATCCTCATTTCAATAATTGAAATTAATTATTCAGATAATTGAGAAAAAGCAATTATGAGGTCATATTTATTTAATTAATTGGATAATCTCTCAAAAATCTTTCTTCTATTCAGAATTGGAAACTTCTCTTTAATTATGCTTTAAAGAGAAAGAAAACAAATGAATAAAATAAAATAGTTAAAATCAAAGAAAGAAAACAATTTATTGTATTCTTTTAAAGAAAGCTTTCTATTCTAAACTGGCTTTTCTATCTATTTTATTTCAAAAGAGGAAACTTTCCATTCTACCTCTGAGTCTATAAAAGAACTCTCATTCTCTCATTCAAACCCCCACTCATTTTTCATGCATTGTTAGAATACTGAATTATTGCCACATTTCTTGATAATCTCATATAGAATAATTTCATTTTGCAATAGATTACTTTCAATTTCTAGAATAACTGCATTGAAATCATGTCTTAGATTAAGCTTACATCTTGCAATTCTTAGAATAATCTTGCATTGTATTGCATTCATGGACAAAAATCTTTTGTTCCTAGATTGGTCTATGGTTATGAGACTCTTGTTCTGAGAGCTATTTCAAAAACCTTGTCTAGATAGAAGGAAATAGGTCGAATCATGCAGGCAGACAAGATGAATAATATCATATTCAGTCTTGTGTGTATCTGATGAAGAAAGACTATGTTGAAGTGTATGGTGAGTTAACAAGGTCAAATTTACCACATACACTTTTATGGAAGCCTTTGTTCCATATCTAGTCCTAAATAACATGTAGGACCAATGAGATGCTATGTAGCCACCTATTTTGGTAGTGAAGTCCCTAGAAAGACAAATTGAAAAGTGTGCATGGAGGTCAATAACTGATATGTCTTGTATGACCGTGAAAATAGGGCATGCATGTAAATCCCATTTGATAACTTTTAATACTCCTATTGTTTAGATAGAAGTACCATCAAATTGAACAACCCCTCTAGTCACAGACTCATTATTAATACCTAGAAGGCCAGCTACCTTCTTAGGAATGACTAAGCTACTAGGTCCTGAGTTTATCATACAATTGTGAACTAGTTTATCTCCTATAATTAAAGAGAGATAAAAAGGGTGAGGTTTTGCTGAACAGGTTGAAAAATTGAGAGGGGGGTGAATCAATTATTCTCACTCAAATTAAAAAAAACTTTATCTTTGTCAGTTAATACTTAAACAATTCTAATAACAACTTAAAATTTGTCGGTTTAGCACATTAAACATCCACATAAAATATAAACATGAAATGCATAAGTATACCGAAATAGAGAACACTAGATTTTATGTGGAAACCCCAATATGGGTAAAACCACAGAGAAACTAATTCTCATAAAATGTAAAAAAACATGTTAGGGTGACACTAAAAGGTGTTTTGATAGAAAGTCTCACTGCAAGAAGGCTCACTACCATTCGGCTCACTGCCGATAAAGGGGCTCACTTTCAATATAAAAGGGTTCACTACTGGAAGATATGAAAATGAATAGAATCCACCTCTAAGCTCTACAAAATATTCTATAAAAACATAGATCTCCTTCACAGGAATTCATAGTCACTTTGCATATACTCCACAGATATTCCACACATACATACACTTGTACATTCATGTGCATGCATCACTAGCTTATATTTATGCCTTACTTATACAACACCATGAGATCCACAAGTTCGACCACATAATTTAAAATAGGTCAACCCAAAAACATTCTCACAGTGGGAAGGAATGAAATGAGGACCACCTCGACCAAATAAAACATTCCATGATACAACACCTTCTCCAAGGTACACAATTCCAATGATTATGATCAACATGTTACAAAACCAAAGATGGGACCAAAAATACATCCATATAAGATCAAGCATACAATCTACCATAATGTAGATTCTAGAGACCAAGAGCCATCGGTGAACACGCCAAGAACTTCAACCAATACACCATATACTCCAACCGATACAATAATCTATCGGTACACAACAACTAATATAATACTATGCCAATCATAGTAACTGATATAATCATAAGATGAGATATGAGTATGTTGGCATCAATGAAAACCATTAATGACAACACCATTTGTAAGCATCATCTTCACATTATAACAATCTCCCCCTTTATCATTAATGACAATATTCATCAATAAAAAATCACATAAACAAACCAGGAAAATTATCCCCATTTGATAACAATGACAAAGGACTAGGAAATACTCTCGTTTGCTGAAATACTCCGCTCCCCCTAAGAGGAAGCCTTCAAGAACCGATATAGAAAGATATAGCTATGGAGAGTACATGATCAATGCACACACTGATGAAACTAGTGACCACTAGGAAGAGGTAGAACCCCCAATTCCCCTCTGAGATAATCAAAAGTTTCTTTGCAAAAAGGTTTGGTGAATATGTCTACAATTTTCTCCTTTATGGGTACATACTCTAGATTTACTATACCTTCTTCCCCCTTTTCTTTGATGAAATGATATATGATGTCAATATGTTTTGTTTTTTAATGCATTACTAGATTCTTTGACATACTTATTGCACTGGTATTATCAAACATGATAGGAATTGGTCCATCAAAACTAATTCCTATATCCTTCAATGTCTGTTTCATCCATAACTCTTAAGTGCAACATGAGGAAATTGCAATATATTCTGATTCATCAGTGGATAACGTTACAATATATTGATTTTTGCTTGACCAAGAAACTAACCAGGAGCCATGAAAGAATACTCCACCATTGTTACTTCTTCTATTGTCCACACAACTTTCCCAATATACATGTGTATATGTTGTCAATGAAAAATATGATTCTTTAGGGTACCATAGCCCCATATCTTTTGTCCCTTTCAAATATCTGAAAATACTTTTTACTGTCATAACATGTGACTCACTTGGTTCTTGCTGAAATCTGTCTACTTAATAAAATGCATACATAATGTCTATTCTGGTAGTACTTAGGTATAACAAACCTCCAATCATCAACCTATGAAGACTTGCATCTTCTTTCAATGATTCATCTTCCATAGTCATTTTACTGCCAGTAACAATAGGAGGAAAAATAGTCTTTGATTTTTCTAAACCAAAATCCTTCAGTAACTCTTTCACATACTTGGATTGAGAGATAAAAATGCCTTTTCTTTTCTAACTGACTTATAATCCAAGAAATAAATTTAATTCTCCCGTCATTGACATTTCAAACCCCTTTTGCATTTCTTCTACAAAATTATTTCATAAGTCATCTTTGCTGCCAAAGATGATGTCATCAACATACACAACAACTAAGATCTTTTTTGAATTTACCTTGAAGTACAGATTGTTGTTGACCCATCCTTTTCTAAATCCTTGACTGATCAAATATTTATCCAATTTACCATAACAGGCTCTAGGTGCCTGCTTTAGCCCATATAATTCATTATTTAATTTGAAAACAACTTCAGGATCCTCTTTTGATCTAAAACCTTCTAATTGTTCAATGTATACTTCTTCTTTCAGTTCTCCATTTAGATATGCAGAATTGACGTGCATGTGATAAAATTTGAATGTCTTGAATGTTGCAAATGCAAGAACATCCTAATATCTTACATTCGAGAAACATTAGCATAAGTCTCCTCAAAATAAATTCCTTCAATCTATGAGTAACCTTTGCAGACCAATCTTGCCTTGTTTCTTACAATTTTTCAATTCTCATCTTGCTTGTTGCATTAAACCCATTTTGTACCTATCATATTTTTATCTTTCAACCTAGGCACAAGTTCCCAAGTCTGATTCTTTTCTAACTGATTCATTTCTTCCTTCATACCATTAATCCAACTCTGACCATTACACGCCTCTGCTATAGACTCAGGCTCAACTTAAGAAAGTAAAAACAAAAAAAGCATGATCTTGTTTTGCTTTACTTATGGTAAAAAAACCTCTATTCTTATCTCTAATAATCTAATTTTATGAATGATGCTTCTATATATACCTTGGTTTCTTAGTAATGGATATTAGTGATGATGTTAGCTAAATGTTATCTTCCTCTTTTTGTCTTCTTTTCTTTGTTCTTCAAGATCAGATTCATACTCAACGTTCATTTCAGGAACCTTCTAAAAATATTCATCAACCTTCACATTTGTAATTTCCACAATCTTGTTCAGTCTTTTATTGTAGCATCGATACACCTTGCTTCTAGAAGAATAACCCAATAATATTCCTTCATTAGTCCTGCTATAAAAAATTCAAATATTCTCTTCATCTTTTGATATGTAACACTTGCAACCAAAAATCTTGAAATACTTATTGTCGGTACTCTTCCATGCCATAACTCATATAAATTCTTGCCACACTTTCTCTGGTAAAAAACTCTATTGAGCATATATACAATAATATGCACTTCTTTCCAATATATATATGTTAGATTTGCTTCTCTCAACATAGTTCTAGCTGCTTCTTGAATTATCTGATTCATTCTCTCCACAACACCATTCTGTTGCGATGTTCTTGCTGCTGAAAACTATCTCCTAATACCATATTTTTCATAGTAAATGTCAAATGCATAAGATGTAAATTCTCCACCTTTATCAGATCTAAAAAACTTAATGTTTCTACTACATTCATTTTCAACTCTAGCCTTGAATATTTTTAATTTATCAAATGCTTGAGATTTATCTCTAAGAACTAAAACCCATGTCATCCTTAAATAATTATCAACAAACAATATAAAATACATTTCACCTTGAAAACTTCTTGTTTTGGTCAGACCACAGAGATCAATATGCACAATCTCTAGCACAACATTATATGAATGATCTTTTTCCTTGAATGACTCTCTTCTCTGCTTCCCTTCTTGAAAACTCTTGAAAATGATGTTTTTAGGTTTACGTAGTCTGGGTAAATATCTCACTACATGAGATGAGATAATCTTTGTTAGATTATCAAAATTAATGTGACACATCCTTCGATGCCATAGCCAATCATCATCAGTCTGAGATAACAAGAAAATTCCTTCAGATGATCCTTCTAGATGGTACATATTTATTTCTATTCTCTTCCCTATAGAAATAAAATCTCCACATCTCTTCCTGATTTCACATCCTTCATCCTTGAAAATAACATCATGTCCATTCTCCCACATCTTTCCAACACTCAACGGATTGTGATATAAACCTTTCACATAATAGACATTGTCAGTATTATTCTTACCATCAAATGTAATAGATCCTTACTGACAATATATGATGCCTTATCATCACCAAATATAAAAACACCACCATCATACTTGCTAAGTGATACAAGTTTACTTTCATCTCCAATCATATGATGTGAGAAACCACTATCAATTAGCCATTCATTTTTTTTCTTCTAGCATATAAATTAGTTTCAAAATTGTCACACACCTTAGCACAAATTTTAGTGATATCAATTTTAGATCTCTCTTCTTATTAAAAATAAAATAAGAAATCTTTAGTCTTTGATTCATCATCTAAGATACTAGCATCTTCATTCACATAGTAAGCCTTTTTATTGAATCTTTTGAACTTCTTCCTAGGAGCTTTGTCAAGACATTTAGTAGCCAAATGACCAATCTTACAACACCTAATGTATTTTAGGGGTAACATACCTTTTTAATTTCTAGTACCTTTCATCAATCTTCTTGCAATGTTAGCCTCAAAATCTTCTTCATAATTACCATCAGGCTCATCTTATGATTTTGTAGCTTTAAATGTCATTTCTGATTTGTTCTTGTCTCTTCTAAATTTCCTTAGCTCAAATGCGTCCAAGGTAATAAAAAAATGTTCCTTAGTAAAATTTTTGGGTCATACACTTCTTCAATTGCTAAAATTTGTCACTATAATTATCTGGTAACATCATCAAAATATTATCCATGAAGCACTCATCGATAATAGTGCCCTTGTTCTTGACTTCATTAACTACATTCTCAACTCTTTGAAAATAGATTTTGATCTCTTCTCCATCTTCCATTCTCAAATTCTCATAATTTCTCTTAGATGTAAACTTATTAGATAAATTGACTCTGTCATTTCCTTCAAATTTTCCCAAACTTCATAAGATATCTTTAGTGAAATAACCTTAGCCAATTCAGTCTTTGATAAAGAACTAGTAATATGATACCTCCCCTTTTCATTTTCCACATATTCCTTAATTTCATCATGTGTAGTCGGTCCATTCTACGGAGGAAAATAATTTGACTCTAAAATATTCTATGTCTTGTAACCAACTGATACCAGGTATCCTTTCAACCGATCTTTCCATGAATTGTAGTTTGATTCATCAAACATAGGAATAGTCAATTTATGTGCCATCGAATATGCCTCAAGCGGTTAAGATCTTTATTGAGGAAACAAGCTCTGATACCAATTTTTGAACAAGACAAATAAATTACAAGGGGGTGAATATTTTTTTCCCACACAAATTTAAAAAACTTTCTCTCTGTTGATTAATACTTAAACAGTTCCAATAACAACTTAAGATTTTTCAGTTTAGCACATTAAACATCAATAAAAAATATAAACATGAAATACACAACACAAAAATAGAGAACACCATATTTTACATGGAAACCCCAAGATGGGTAAAAAAACAAAGAAAATAATTCTCATGAAATTTAAAAACACCGATTAAGGTGATACCGAAAGGTGATTTAATACAAAGGCTCACTGCCGATCGACTCACTGCCAAGAAAGGGGCTCATTGCCAATACACAAGGGATCACTATTGGAAGATATGAAAATGAATAGAATACACCACTAAGATCTATATAATATTCTACACAAAAATGGATCTCCTTCACATGAATTTGTCATCACTTCACATATACTCCACATATTTTCCACATGTACATACACTTGTACATTTATGTGCATGCATCACTAGCTTATGTTCATCCAAAGCTGGGACAAAAAATACATCCACATAGGATTGAGCATAAAATATCCCATAATGTAGATTATAGAGACCAAGATACATTGGTGAACACACCAAACACTTCAACCAATACCCCATATACTCCAATACAATAACCTGTCGGTACACAACAACCGATACAACATTATGCCAATCATAGTAAGCGATATAATCAAAAGTTGAGATATGAGTAAGTTGAGATCAATGAAAACCATTAATGAAAACACCATTTTAAAGCATAAAATTCACATTATAACAATCTTTCTTACTTGTATTTTAATCCTTTCTATGTTGCACAAGACTTTTTGCTTCATTTGATGTCCCCTTATTGTCACTAGTCCTTCTTGAATGCTTAGTCTTCAACCCTTCTTGTAGAAATTGTAATTGAGGTGGGATTGATATATAATTATAAATATATATATACATGTTGGTATTTTTAATCTAATCTAAAATATTTAGAGGGATGCTTTTTGACTTGATATGACCCTTAGCAATAACAAGGTCTTGTTTTTGAATTGGGGCAGCCTGAGGATCCTTCGACTTCTGGCTTATCTGATGTATATTTTGATCTTTTAATGGGGAAGAAATATCATGTGGTATACCTACTGATTTATTAGGTTTAGTTGCATCTAAAGTTGAATCTTGATTGAATGGAAAAGGTGAAACACTGTTCGCTACTCTTATCTTTCTCCTAGTGTTATGAACTATGCTAACATTGCTCTCATGATTTACACCATAAAAATCCTCCTCTTGCCAACTCATATTTATATAATCCCCTTGGTGTTGATGTTGAAATGCAACATTGGAATTATTTGTATCATAATGTTGTCCTTATATTTTTGGTTCTTCTTGCATGGTCATAGCTTGAGATAACTGTATCCCTTGACAAGCACAATGATCACAACAAATATTGTAAGTAGAACACAATTATTGTACTTGAGAAAGATTTTTTTGTGTAGGGACAAGGGTCCTTAGTGTATTTTTATTCATATTTGCAAGAGATGCATTATTCAAAGGCCTATTTTGGTTCCATGTAAAATTTCCTTGATTTGGTGGCCTACTGAATGAAGAGCTCCGAGTGTAAGGATGATAAGGCCTAATACCTTGAGCTTGTTTCCTCTCTAGAGTCACCACCTTGTTACCAATGTTTTGCAACCCAATATTAAAATAATTTTTGATGGATTTTTACTCTTGCGTCATACTTCACATTATTATTTTTATCTCCTCTAACTCCTTAGGAGATGTAGGAGATGGTGGAGCATCACTAAGAGGATGACTTGTAGTTGCAGTAGGAATAGGATTCATTGTAGGTTGACGTGTAGGCATCTCTGGAAATAAAAGCATTGGTGGCCTTGGAGCTAACTTCCCTTCCTTAATTAGGAAATTATGTGGCCTTATAGCTACATCATATGTAACTATAAAAGTATCTCCACCCGTTGTTTGTAATATAATAGAAACATCAATGTTAAGAGCTCTGAGGTAATGCAAGAAGGCATCACCAAGAGAAGGTTTCACTGAAGTAGGAATAACATCCCATGTCGTTTGGAATCTATAGTTGAAATCATTCATGAATTCATGGGGTGCTCTTTTGATTGTAGTTAATTATTCTAAAAGTGATAAATGATCACTTTTATCCTCAAAATGCTTGAATATCCTTTCACCTAACTCATCCCAATTATGGAAAAATTTATGTGGTAATCCTCTATACCACTACAAGGATTTTCCTTTTAGTGATAAAGATACAAGTCTGACATCAACATCATCCTCTATAATACCATGGATATTGCAGATATTGGAAAATTATTGAATGTGTTCTATTGGGGAAATAAAAGTTTCACCAGTGAATTCTGGTAAAATCTTAAATGTAGCCACTGACATATCATGTCTTTGAGTCAAAATCAGAGTGCTACCACCATTAAAAGTGGAAAAAATCTAATTTTTAGGGATAACCATATAGAATAATGATCTATTCAATTGAAACGATGGTACCCTAGGTTGTGTTCTTATCATCGGAGGAGTGGAAAGAGATTTAGATGGTGTAGGTGTTTCTTTGGAACCCCTAATTGGTGATAGAGAAATTCTATCTCTTCTTATAGAACTTGGAAATGAGAGTTGAAAAAACTAAAAATTACTTCTATAATATTCCCTTGTTTGAATATTGTGCATGAATTGCAACAATCTGGTTTGAGAACCGAGATGTAGAGATGGAGTTGCCAATTGATTGAATTTGAGCCACTTGAAGGATAGAATGATAAGAACAACACTAGTTCCTCAACATAGTTGTTGAAATTGTTTATTTGACAACAAAAAACCAGTAGGTCATCCTTTTGTAAGATTGAATGTAGTCCCACCGGGCATCCCAAAAACTATTTTCACAAAATTGTGCACCCTTATTTAGGTGAGTTTGAATGACCTAAACAATCCTGTGAAACATGGAAAACCTCCCAAGTGTGGGACTTGAAATGTGAGGTTGAGTCCCTGGAGAAGGTCAATTTTCTTCCAATCTGGATACACCTAAAACTAAGCTTTTGAGGGAAAAGGGATAAGGATATGCAAAAAGGAAATTTGATCTCCTTCTACCTATTATTACCCTTACACCTTAATGAAACTACCAAGAAAATACTGCTCATATTTGAACTACTCCTAGAATAATATGAAAGTTAGAACTTAAATAGACATTGCAAGGAACCTAAAGATTCACAAGAATAATGAATCAAGAAGATCAACACAATCACATAACACAGAAGATGATGAAATGCATCCATATAATAAGGAAAATATTACACAAGATATTTAGAACTAAAATAAGTAATAGTAATATATTAAAGAAAGGAAAGGATAGTCACAATTAAAAAAATGAGTTCTGCAAAAGAAACAGAGACAGATCTGCCGAAAAATATGTATAAACTTTCCTTTATAGAACATAAATAACTCTGATCAATCATCAAGGTATAAACCCTAACTAGCGTTAAGCTACAGAAGAACAAAATTAGATCAAACCAAAAGATATCTAATCTCTTCATGAAGCACTAAATCCAAAGTGATAGAGAGAGGCCACATAAATGCCCCTACAATCCTTGAATGTCCTCTACGACATAGAAACATGGATCAAGGGCCATCTGCAACCATAAATGATCATAGGATGATTGGATGAAATCAACCAAGAGTATACAATAGTAAGGGTGCCACTTGAGTGAATTGAAATATGACACCAAAGGAGAGTCTACAAAAGTAAAAGGGTTGTTGAATGCATCTATAAAACAATTAATGTGATCAACCTCCATTTTTCCCGTCAGTGAGAGTCCTACCGATGAACACTTGCTTCTAAAAAAATATCTATCTTTACATGCATTTAAATTCTACATACATGTCTACCATGACAGTCGATAAGACCACATCATGTTTCATCGAAAGTGGCCTTATCATGGAGCTCACATTTCAACAAGACATCTTTGCATCCCATAGATATCAAAGCTCTTCGAAAAAGATCGCTTTCGATGAAACAAAATAAAATCTATATTGAATACCCAACTCATTGGGTATAATAATTTATGAAAACACCACATCAAACAAACATGGAATAAAATCCATCAAAAACAACCTTATTGATGTAGGTAAGCACATCGATAAATCCCACAAGCCATTCATAGATCACAAAGCTCCACTGAAAATTGTCATTGATGAGACACCTAAAAAGCTATACCAAAAACAACCCTATCGATGGAGGTCAACACATCGATGAAACAAAAATTTGATTAATAGATCATTAAATCCCACTAAAAAAACCATGTCGATGAAAGTGAGAAGAATTTATATCAATATCCCTTTTATCAATGTAGCTCAACACATCGATGAGACACACAAACATTTCTTAGACTACCCAACAACGCCAAAAAAATCCATCGATAAGATAAAAAAGAAGTCTCATTGATGAACCTTGTCAATGTAGGTCTTTATTTTGATGAAACCCTGTGACATTTTTTCGACCATCGAGTTGTGTTGAAAATATATTTTGATGAGGTAGAATAGAGATACATACAAAAATAGCTTATCGATGTAACTCATGAATTTGATGAAATACCAAAACACTTCATCGACTGCCTAGCTATGCCAAAAGAATCCATCGATAATACACGAGGAATTTCTCATTGATAAATATTTTTGATGAAATAAGAAATTTGATGAGACACTTTTGGATTACATAGACCGCTGCAACTATATCAAAAATTGCCCATCGATAGAACAAGAGACTTGTCTTATCAAAATCCGTTGCTACTTCTAACTTCCATAACCATAAGGAAATTATGTTGGCTCTAAATTATCCCTTGAGATACTGATGATTTGGTTCTTTTTCCAACACATAAATCCCAAAAATACAAACATGGTGAACCCAGGAGAGAAGAATAAACTGAATTTTAGCCTATGAAAGATCTCTCAAATTGGATATTTGCTATGGGCAAGTAATGGAAAAAATAGCCAACACTTACTCAAAAATTTAACGAGCTTAAGAGAATTATAATTAGCATGAAAAGTGATGGTAAAAATATGGAATTTTGATTTGATGACATATGTCCTTACCCATTTTATAGATCTATCACCATTAAACCATTCCACCCAAATTTTGAGATCCCTAAATTTTATAAATACAAGTGGTAAACATGTTCTATTCAACATCTCAAATAGTTCTATGTGGCATGCCAAGAGGTTTTCTACAATGAAAATTATTTTAAGAGACTATTATCTAGAAGTCTTAGAGGCCCCACTCCTGAGTGGCTCATGAACTTTCCAAAAGGATCCATCTCTACGTTTGTATATCCCACTGAGGAATTCATTGCACAATACTCCTATAATATTGAATGCCAAGCATCCTTGAGTAATTTGTGCAATACCAAACAATGTAATGGGAAGACATTTACAAACTTTTGCAATGTTGGAGATACCTTGCTAACAAAACACCTTGGAATATTCCTGAAAAACATTTGATTGATATATTCACACAAAATCTTGTACCACATATAACCTTTCACACGAAAATGACTTGTTCCAAAAAAATTGAAACAATGGTCAAGAAAGGGAAAAAAATTGAGGAGGGTATCCTCCAAAAAGGGAATATTAAGCATTATACCCCATCATCTAATGACAAACCTAGATTTTGGACTAAAAAAAGAATTTTGTTGATGACAGGGTTACTGACTCTAAGTATGTACAAAATGTCCAAGCTACCTCGAATCAAAACAATCAACCCAATCAACAAAATCATACCAATAAAATACCCCGCCAACAACAATATAAAAAATAAACCACTCACAACCCTCCTAAAAATATTTTCCCAAGTCAGAAAGATACCAACAATGAATGATAAGTAGGAGATATTATCTACAGTAAGTCAAATTGTGATATTATTATCAAGAATCAACTGTGTAGTTTTTTGAGTCAATTAATTGAATCATGTTTCATGAGTAGTGGTTCACAAGAACCCATATCTCATGAGAATTAATGAAACACTTAGTACTCATTTAATCTTGGTGATTCTCATAGAGAGGAAGCACCAAGACTTCTCAGGAGGTCACCCATCCCAGGACTTCCTGGGAGGTTACCCAGTTGTTGATATTGTATTGGGATGGGTGACCTCCCAGGAAGTACTAATTCTTAACCTTTATGGGCATCACCTAGATAAAATGAGTGCTAAGTGTTCCTTTAATTATCATGAGAGAGAGGTTATTGTGAACCACTACTCATGAAATGTGATTCAATGAGTTTGACTCAAAACACTATATATTTTATTCCTGATAGAAATATCACAAGCTAACAATAATACTAACACCCATCAACACTTCCAATACACCCCTTGCCTTGACATTATATTTCACTACCTTGTTGAAAAAATATGATAGTATTTCCAATCACCAAGCCATAGAAAGAAAAACAACCCAAGCCTACTTGTTATAATGACAACGAATATTGTGAATACGATCATATTAAAGGCCATGTTACAAAGAAATGCATGAAGCTTAAAAAATTCATCCAAGACCTTATTGAAGACAACAAAAAAATTAAAGTTGAAGGGAATAACCCGTCATCATATAATTCCCAACTCAAGATCTACACAACCCCATTTCCCGAGCATGGGAAAGCTAATACCTCTTCATCAAATGCTATCCATTACGAATATTCCACTAACACTATCCTAGGATTTGACTCTTTATGTGGTCACATTGAAGAAGATGATAATCACATAAATACTATAATGATTAAAGATGCTAGTTGTAATGCTACTAATATCTAGGGAAGAGTCACCATTTCAAGCCACTCCTCCATCCTCTCTATCAATATCTACTAGACCATCTTCCTTTTACAGCCTCATTGATCACCTAGGGAAGAACCCCACAAAAATATCCATCCTTGAACCCCTCTGCTTATCCCTCATCCATAAAGAAATCATTGAGAAGGCTCCCCTTTTATCTCATGTTCCCGATGAATTCATTTCCTTCCAATTTAAAGCCATGATTGGGAACCTCACCACGTAAATCCACCCCATCTTTGTAGACAAAGAACTTTGTGATCTTTATCCTAACCATAATAAACCCTTAGAAATCAAAGCCCTTGTCCACTAGCTCAAAATAAAACAAGTCCTTATAGATGGTAGATTTGATTTAAACATTTATACATTAATATTAATAAATAAAATTGGATTCCCTGATGAGGTCATTGATATAATAATGAAGATAACAATCAAAGAATATGATGATATAGAACAAGAATCCAAAGGTGTAATCACACTCCCCCTTCAAATGGGTTTCACATTGATTAAAACTACATCCCAAGTCCTTGAACTTGAATTTCCTTACACCATCCTTTTGGATTGACCGTAAATCCATCCAATACAAGAAATTCCTTTGAATTTCCACCAATATGTTGAATTCAACCACAATGGAAAAGAAATTACTATCCTTGGAGATATTGATCCCTTTCGCTTTTGCAAAATGCTTGAAGGAAAATAGACCAATTTCTACCCACTCAATGAATCAGCCAAGCTATCCACTATCAAACCATCATTTGATGAAGCCTCCACCCTAAAATCCACTCACTCTAATGACCAAGTGAAAATTATTGATAAAGGTTGTGGAGAGTATACTATCCAAAATTCCTTCTATGTTGGTCAACTTCCTATATCCCCTAAATCTTATGGTTGACCTTCCCCTATTTTTCCCAAGGATAAACCTACTATCTAGTGTAAGTAGGCCACCTTTGAGAATGAGTACCTCTTGATGAATACATTATGGAGGAGGATGTACTGTTGTGGTTAGATAACGAAGGCAAAGACAAGCATGTTGACTTCCGAAAAGAAAAATATCCAAATGCATATCCTATAATTGAGAATATGGGATACCATGGAACAATCTTGGGGGAAAAATAAAAAGAAATTAAAGAACCTATCAACCCAAGAGATTATTATCACAATAGGGGAATTCAATATCACTTGGAAACTAAGGTGTCCTCTCAAAATGACCGTGAAGCTTATTATAATTTGAATAACTTGAGGATGAATTCTATGAAGTAACTTTAAAATTATTTGATGATGATATATTTTTAATTAAATGTGTCCTTTCCATAACCCTTGATGACATTACATCTGCTATCCGCCCACTCAAACACCCTAAACTTATTGATTGAGACCAACAAGGGCCAATACTACTTGATATATGTGAAATATATGAATTCATGTTGGATTTATTAGACCTAAAGGATCTCCAATAATATGAACACTAGTTCATATATAATTAATAGACATATTTTGGACAACAAGTCAACTCTCCTAGTCACAAAAGTGAAAAAAACTTGAAAAAACATTCCCTAGTGAAAACCTTTCTAAGACACCTTCAAATTAAGAAAAAATAAAAATAAAGGACATCTTCTGGTGAAAACCTCTTTGAGGTACCATAGGAGGGAGAAGTTGACTTGCTGCTAATGGCCCTACCTCGTGGGAAGTCATTTATTCTCATAGAGGATATAATAGAAGTAAATATTTAAACTGCAAAGAATCCTAAGATTAAATTTGTAGAAACATATTTGAGAAAAAAGGAAAAGAAAAATATAATCAAATTCCTCTACAAATCACAACATAATTTTTCTTGTTCATATACAGATATACCTAGTTTAGACCCTGATCTGGTCATACATCACCTTGCAGTATATCGTAATGCCAAACCAGTCAAACAAAAACTTAGAAAGATGCATCCACATATAACATTATTAGTAAGAGAAAAATTATAGAAAATTTTAGATGTTGGATTCATAAGACCTATAGATTATCCAAAATGGGTCTCTAATATTATACGACTAGAAAAATTCATTGGGGGTATCCACATTTGCACTAAATTCTGAGGCCTAAATAAAGCATTTCCCAAGGATGATTTTCACTCCCCAAAGTAAAAATCATAGTGGATTTGGATTATGGACATGAGATGATATCTCTCATGGATAGATTATTTGGATACAATTAGATCAAAATCACAATTGAGTATCACCATAAAACTACTTTCATTACACCACGGGGCACATTCTATTAACAAGTCATACCCTTTGGACTCAAGAATGTCAGATCTACCTATCAACATGCCATGAAAACTATTTTCCATGACCTCCTACATGAAATCATGGATGATTATCTTGATGACCTACTAGGGAAGTCAAAAAATAGAGAATCACACTTTGCATTACTCACTAAGATATTTGAGTGACTAGAGAAATATAAATCCCAACTCAATCCAAGGAAGTGTGTCTTTGGTGTCACATCAAGAAAATTGTTGGGTTACATTGTGTCATGAAAATAAATCAAGGTGGAACCCAAGAAATTGAAAGCCATCTTACAAATGTCACCTCCTAATAATCTCAAGAAAATTCACAATTTACAAGGCAAGCTTCAGTCAATTTTCTAGTTTATTGCACAACTTGTTGATAAATATAAACCGTTTACCCATATTCTTTGTAAAGAGATTAAGTTTTAATGGGATCGTCTATGTTATAAATATTTTGATAAAATTAAATAATATCTAGCCTCACCACCAGTGCTTGTCCCCCCTATTACAAGCCAACCTTTACTCTTGTATATATCAGCTACTTTTGTCGCACTAGGACACTTATGATGCAATTAGATGAAAATGGAAAAGAGAGAGATATATATTACATCAACCACACACTAGTTGGTTATGAGATAAATTATACACCCATATAAAGGGAATGCATGGTAGTTTTTTTTTGCAGACAAAATATTTTTCATTACATGCTCAACCACAAGACCAATATCATTGCAAAGATTTATCCTCTCAAATACCTCATGTCTAAGGCAGCTCTCATGGGATACACAACAAAATACATAATGATCCTCAGTGAGTTAGACATTTAATAGATAGGTAAAAAAGTAATTAAAGGACAAGTCATCATAGATTAGTTAGCAGAAGTTCCTATTCTAGAAGATCATCCCCTTGTAGTATAATTCCTTAATAATGCTATCATTATTATTTCCCCTAGCATATAGTGGAGTTATACTTTGATTGGTCATACACACAAAATGATAAAGGGTAGGAATATTTTTTTCACTCCAAAAGGGGATTACATACCAAAATATTATAAATTGACCTTCGAATGTACCAATAAAATTGCAAAATATGAGGCTTTGGTCACAGGACTCCACTTGGCCATCAAATGGTAAAATCACCGGCTTACTGGTCTTTGGTGATTCCCAGCTTTCATCAACCAAGTTAATGGAGAGTATTAGACAAAATATGATAAATTGCTTATGTATCATTGTATGGTTGAGGACCCGAGGAAACACTTCATGGAGATTTAGTTCCAATAAATTCCTAGAGAAAGAAACAAAGTTGCCAACACAATGGATACCACCAGTTCCTTAATTTCCATGCTTGAAAATAGTCACGAGTGTAAGTTTCTTGCTCAGAACCTTATGGTTCCTTCTTATGAAATTCCTGAATCTAATGTGGTGAGTGACATTGTTGGTCCCAATTATCCTCAATACACAAAATCTACGCTTACCTCCATGATAATTGCCAATGCAAGACCTTTATCTATTGAAACTTTTTTTATAATATTCTAGATAACCCTTTATATCAGAATCACTTTGTTGGGAAAATGCACATATATATTGGAAGGCATATTTGTTGGATGTGTTGTCATTGATGTCAACATATCTGTTGGACAATTTGGAAAATGGTGCAGTATGCTAAGAGGTTCAGTTATTGAAGAAAAGTGGTTGTGGATGTCATGAGATGTTGTATATAGTCTTTAATTGGTTTATGCAAATTTAAAAAGGTGCACATGGTGTTGTGGATATGATAGGAGGTCAGGTATGATCACTGGTTCTTACATTGTCTTCCAATGTTGATAGTGTCACCAAAATAGGTTCAGTGTGCACTTCTAGGTTGGTATTTTTCTTTGCATATATAAGTGTATGTTTGGGATATTATGATGTATCCTCAATTCAAAAGGTTTGTGGTGCAGAGGTCTAAAAGACATTTTATAGGTGTTACAGTGGATGTTGATAGTGTTCTCGAGGTTCGACATGAGAGATGCTAAAATAGTCTTATGGTTTGGACGGGTTAGGGATTTTTTTGTGTTATTTATGATGCCTATGGATTTTCCCTAAATATTTACCTTCTAATTTGGTGGTCTACATCAATTGTGGTGATTAATTTGGAGGATTTTTCATTTGATGATAATTTTCTTTATGTTCTTTGTTGAATTGATTGGTAAAACATTTTGTGGATGTCCGAGGCATGATTTGTGGAACATGTTACATGCTCGAGATTGTTAATATGAGTTGTTTCTATGTTTTGGTGGTAAAAAATGAATTTGAATTGTCTTTTTTAGCAGATGGGATGAGATTTTGAATTTGAGGTTGAGCTGATCTTGTCTATTTTTCAAGTTTAATAAATTGCTATATAGAGGGAAAAATCTTCGGTTGCAAACATGTGTTATTGCTTAGAGAGAAAGTGTGTAGATCTATTGAGAGTTGAATTACTTGTGTGTAGGTGACATAGAGGATTTGAACAAATATTTTATTTCACTTCATTATAACTGACTTAGGTATATGATAGATGCAATTATATAGTTCAAAAAAATCATATTTATCATTTTAGTGATCTTGTAAGGCAACTTGATCCTTCTAGGGTTGTAGCCCTTTTGTATTTGAGAAGTGAGATCTAGTTGGTGTGCTTATATGCATGTGCATTCCCCATTTGTAATATTTTATACTCATAACAAGTGATGTCGGAGAATCCTGGGTGTAAGGGCAATCTTGCATCACCCAAAAATATGTGTTTTCTATTTAATAAGGGCTATTTCATACAAAGCTGCTATTTTTGGAAACTTGCTATTTTTAGTAAGTTAGCCATTTGAACTTGAAATGTTCTAATTTTTTAGGTGAAGGATCATCTTAGTCATATAAGCATGCCAGTTGAGTTTCATTGCCATAGCATCTGTATTGGAAAAGTTATTAAGGATTTACTATTGAGATTTTAGGGTGCGAAACCTTTGAGCTCAATTTTCAGGACAGTAGAGGCTCCAGATTGAGGTCGAACCCCTAGCTGACTAGCGCTTCACATGTCATCCACTGTAGATCGCGATCTCCCCTTTTTGGAAAGTGGTTATGATAGCCAATCAGAGCTACAGTTCAAAATTTATGGCTTCCGAAAGTTGGGCTACCTAATCTCATATTTTGTAAATATTTAAAGCCGACCCTTTTGTAAAAAAAGTGAAAAATAATTAAATGCTAAGGTTAGTCGGCCTTAATGGCTAGATTTCTGGAACCTTCTCAGGTGGTGGAAAATTTCCTATTTAAGGAAGGCCCATAGTCTTTTCTAGGGCAATTCGGGGTGGTTATTGGAGGCTTTGTCCTACAGATTATTGTAAGGGATGCCCATGTGGCTTTTGATATTGTAATTCTGAAGTTTGTAATTCCACATTTGTGGAGCCAATAAGAAGCCAATTTTCTGTTCTTGCAAATTTTTGTTGTTTCTCTCTGTTTCTATTGTGTATTAGTGATATTAAGGGGAGTCCCCTTCATCAAGTGGTATCAGAGCGAGAAGTTCCTGAGTGTGTAGATAGATCGCTGACTGTGAGGCAATTTGCACCAAGACCGCGCTTAGGGTTTCAACGATAAGTACAAAAATTCCTCCATGAAGGGAGCATGGTGGAAGAGCTGGAGGTGTGTCACTTGAGGTTAGAGCCCTCCAAAGACAAGTACAAGCATTGTAAGAAGAGATTCACAGAGGCATGAATCTTGCTGTAAGAGAGGAAAGTGAGGATAAAGTTGAAGTAGAAGGAGATTTTGATCAGGAAGGCGAAATTCTGAACCAAGAGGAGGAAAGGAATTTCTGGGCCATTTCCAAGATTGGAAAAAGACCTAAGCTTAATGTTCCCATATTTTCGGGAAATCTTAACCCAGAAGAATTGATCGATTAGATCAATGAAATAGAAGAATATTTTGAGTATGAAGATATTGAGGATTCTGATAGGGTCAAATTTGCGAAGGCCCGACTGAAGGGTCATGCGAAGATCTGGTGGTAGGAGATTCAGTTGGAGTGAAATAGAAGAGGAAAGGAGAAAATCACAAGATGGGATTGGATGGTAGATAAATTGAAGCGATAATTCATTCTTGTTGATTATGAGCTCAATCTGCTGAAGAAAATGCAAGGTTTGAAGCAAGTAGGGAAATCTGTCTAGGAGTATACAGAAGAGTTCTATCGAATCCTCATCAGAATAGGTCATGCAAAAGTTGACAAGGAGAAATTTTCCCATTACCTTAATGGGTTGAGGCTGAGCATTTAGGAGGATTTAAACTTGATCCAAATGAACAACATTGAAGAGGCCTACCAGTTTGCCCTAAAGGTAGAGGAAAAGTTGAACAAGAAGTTTGGAAGCAGGCAAAGCAGAAGAGGTCGTGGTGGAAGATCTGGTGGACAATCTTATGGAGGCTGAAATGAAGATCAAAAAAGGAAAGATGAGGCCAGTAGTAGTCAAGGTCAGAGGGGAAATAATTTCAATCAAAATAATAGAGATCAAAGAGGAAGAGGATGAGGACAAGGATCAGGAAGAGGAGGCTTCCGTGGAACATGTTTTCACTATG
>MU223576.1:1199425-1213037 GCA_018584345.1 Thuja plicata
AAGCTTGGTATGCCTGAGAAGTGAGTGCATATGTAAGGAGGAGCCCGTGCTTCCAAGCTTCTAAGTTATCCGCTAAGAGTAAGCGTAGCTAAACTTTGGTTCAAGTGGGGATTCAATAGATATTTTCTTGGCTATCCTAGGATTGTAATGTTCTTGTTCTGGTACTACAAACATTCTGTTTAATGTGTTTTGCATGGGTGTATCATTTGAACAATTAAAACTATTGTCAAAACACACAAACTATCAATCTTGAACATGTCCAAAACAATCTGTAACTTGAACTATCTATCGGAAAACAACATGATTTCATCTTGAAAAATGCAAATTGGTCTTAACAGTCTGATTCTATAAATGTCTTTTTTTTAACATCTGCATAGTTTCACGCAAAATTTCCAAATCTTCACATCATTCGGTGAGCATCTTCGCATGATACGTAGTATACTGTCATTACTCTATCCTTTTTATTCTGTCAACTGGTGTCATTCTTTGTGCGAAGAGAGCATTTCTTCACACGGTTTGGTGAGAAACTTCATGCGACAGAGCATTTCGTCGCACAAAACTACAGTCTTTTGTCCAAAATAGTGAGCTAAAATCTGCCAATCAATTGTACTTCTATCAAATCTAGTCTCTGATATGGGTCTATTTTCCTACCATCTATCTTCACATAGTCTGAAACTTGGTTTCTTGGGTTGAGAACTACATGATTCTTTCTTAAACTGGTCTTGTCTCATGTCTTTTTTATTTTATTTCAACCGTGTCATCATGCCTTGTGTCGTAATAGTCATCTCTTGGCTTGTTTTAGCCTCATCTTAGATGATTTTCTCCAAGGATACTTCACCTTTTGGCACGTTCTGTGCAATCTTTGAGACAGTTTCAAGTTTGGTCCTAGTTCACATTTCTTGTTCAGAACTTTGTCTATGACTGTCACAACTCGAAGTGGCAAAACATTTCATTCAATCAATCAAGATGAATCTGTACTTTCTACACCATTACCAACTACATCTAGTGAGGAATCATCTCGATCTCCTTTCTTGGTATGACGACCTTACAATAAATGATCATTTCTTATGGATCTTAGTAGGGTTTGAAATCCTTTGTTCCAAGAAGACCCAAATTTAGAGAACACTCAATCTTTTCATACCGAGTCTTTACACCTTGAATCCTTGCATTTTGGCAAGATGGCAGATCATAACCAATCAAGTGGTGAGGTTAGCAGAATTGACCTCTTTAAAACTTGGGGTAAGTCCCATTCTCAAGACCCCCCTAATGATGTAGAGGTTGAAATCACTCAAGAAGAGATTGCACAAGCTCATGATAAAAAAGAATTCTGTAAAATGATCTGAATTCTACTAGTTGAGGAAAAAGAAAAATACATTCTTGAACTAGCCAATCAAGGGGCTAAGTTACCTTCCAATTATTCTTTAGAAACACTTGTTGAGAAAGAGGAAGAAACTAAAAATTTCTACTTTCCCAAAGAAATGCAAACTATGCGAGAGCAACTCTCTCAACTCTTGAAAGAGAAAGACAAACCTGTTACACAATTCACATTGGAAAGCATCTTTCCTTTCCCATTTGATAAATATCTTCACATGCCTCCTTTTCCCAAAGGAGTTGAACTTCCTAAATATGAAAAATACTTGGGTACATCTTACCCTCAAGACCATTTGAGAGAGTTTGGCACTCTCTCCATGGAATTCATGCATGACACAACCTATCTTATGCATCTTTTCCCACATAGTTTGGGAGGATCATCTATGGAATGGTTCTCTAGACTACCAACTGGCATCAAGACCTTTGATGAAATTTCCAATTTATTTCTACAACACTATTCTCACAACATCCAACATCCGATTCATATTCGAGATCTTTGCAACTTGAAACAAAACAATGGGGAATCCTTCTTGGCATTTCTCCAAAGATGGAGACAACTTTATACACGATATTCTTGCAAGATACCTAAATCTGAAAAGTTGGACATCTTTCTTGATAATCTTCTCCCCAAATTTGGGTATCAAGTATAGCTACAAGGTCCTCTAACCTTTGATGAAATGATTAAACAAGCTATAAGAATCGAGACATTTATGATCAAGAAAGGAGAATTGACCTTACACAAGGAAGATAAACAAGGGTTTTCCTCCTCAAGCAAAGATAAATCCAAATTTCCCAACAAGAACCAAAATGTTGTGAATGATGGAGTTGTAGACAATGTGATTGCTAAGCCTTCCAAGGCTACCTTTAGTCTCACTACCATGATGCAAGCGGCCAAAGCCACTGAACAGGCTGCGGCAGAATCCAAACTGAGTACTTCACAATTTTCTGGACCTAAACCTTGGGCTCCTAGGCCCAAGCGTGAATTCACTCCTTTAGGAGAACCTTTTGAGGTAGTTTAAAAGACTCTTATGGACAATCAGTTACTTACTCCATTGGATAATCCATGACCTTATGATCCGCAACCAAGGCCCTCTTGGTGGAATGAATCTACTTATTTTGATTTTCACCAAAACAAAGGTCATAAAATAGCTACTTGTCTTAAGTTGTGGCATACAATCCAGGATCTCATCAATAGTGAGGTTATTGTTGTGGGAAGTCACAACAAAAATTATGATCACCAAGCTTTCAAGGATCCATTTCCTCATCATGGAAAAGGTGAATCATCTAAAGGCAAAAATACTGATGCTAAGGTCAACTATACTTACACCAATAACGACAATGTCATTAATATGGTTGAACCCGTTGACACTGAATACTATAATGTACTCATTCTTAAGGGAAAGGAAGATACTCCTAAGTCTAAAACACCTTTCATTTTGTGAGGGTCTACACCTCAATCTTCTGAACAAGGACAGTCTCAAGTGAGTGCTAATATTGTTACTCGATCTCACGCTAAAGTCATTCTTAAAGGCCCTGAGCCTTCTATATCTACATCAAATCAACCTTTAGAAAAAGTTAAGGTTGACTCTGCTAATAAGAATCCCAAAGTGGGTTCCTCATCTAATGCTACCAATTACAACATTCGTGATCAATTGCAACGTACTAATGCTCAGATAACTATTGTTGAGCTCCTAAAAATCTCCCGTGCTCACAGGGAAATCCTGGACAAAGCCCTCACTAAGGAAAATATCCCAAAAGATATTGATCTCGACTGGTTTCAATCCATGGTAGGTCACTTGACCTCCTCACATTACTTGTCTTTCTCTGAGGAAGATGACCATTCTTTGAGTCACCCGCATTATAACCCTCTACACATTGAAGTCATGATTGGTCCAAAGCATGTTCACCATGTTCTCATAGATAATGGTGCTGGCCTAAATATTTGCTCTGCTAGTTTCCTTATTGAGTTAGGCTATGGTGAAGATTGCATTGATGCTCGCAAAAATATTACCATTAAAGCCTATGATGAAGAAGAACGTAAATCCAAGGGTTTAGTTGTTTTTCCAATTAGAGTTGGTCCTATTGAACGAGATGTTATCTATCAAGTGCTTGAAATTCCTTTGGCATACAATACCATCAGTGCATTAAGTTCCCATTCCAAGGTTCTGAAGTGACTATACCTGCTAATACACGCTATGATTGCAATGCCCTCACAAAATCTGCTGACATCCTTGTACCTACCAATAGAAAATCTATTGAAATCCTTGAGGATAAATTAAAAGAAATGGAAAATGGCTTGACACTCAAAGAAATTGATATGGGAGGATATCAGATTGAACCTGTGCTATCTATTACATCTTTTCCTTTGTCTCCCCATTCTTTTGGGAGACCTTCTGAGAACACTAAACCTTCTACAGTTCCTCCTCCAACAATTATGGTGGTACCTTTGTACAAGCCATAGTACCATTAGAAGAAGAAGCTAAAAATAGAGCTATCAAAGCTTGGATCTATAAAGGAGAAGACAATTCTAAACAAACTCCTCCTTATGACATAAAACCTGAGCAATATGGAAAAGGTTTATCTATTATGCAACATTTTGGCTATAAAGGAAATGGTCCCATAGGTGTGAATCATAAGGGATTGACTGCACCACTTGAAGCCATTGGTCACAGAAAATACAAATCTATAGGTATAGGCTTCCAGAATCTCACATTTCAACTAGGGATAAACAATTTTGTACCTCAAGAAGATAAGAAACCAACACCTGAAGAAATACCTAAAATTGCATAACCTAAAGACAGCTGTGATGAGGATACTTTTCCTTATCCTATTCCACCAGACCTAGCAGCATTCTTTGCTAAGCCAGATAACTTTGTACCATGTGTCAGTATAGTAGACACTGATAGTGATTCTGATACCACCACTTCAATTGCTCCATTAACTTATGAAGAGTGGAAAGACATATATACTCTAAACTCTAGTCATCAGGGTAATTTATTCATACCACCACACTTTCAAGAATATTTTGACCAGGAATTCTAGTCACTTCTTTTTACACAAGAGGCAGATGATGCTACAAACCCTACTGAGGTACCTAGGTAAATAGGTGCTCATCTGACCATAGCAGAAGTTCTAGGAAGAACTCATCCCAACTGGGGACAAAGGGTTGATTTCACTCATGTTCTTGACATGAGACCTAATGATGAAATAGACTCCCATGAATATGAGTTTGATAGCTTGTCATATGCCACTTCTGACAGAGATAAAAATATAGATAATGCATATGAAAACCTTCTCAAAGTAGGTGAACGGTCTAGTGTAGGGTCACATGAGTCTGACTCCCTAGGTGTTAACATGTCATCTACTACAGTCGCTAGGAATCAAAGGAATTTGACTATACCTCTGGATGAGATCGCTTTAGGTCTCAACTTGCTTGTCCATGCCTTTGATGATTATACCATGAATGCACTTGAACCCATCACTCCTCTTTCACTTTTCCATCCTAAGCTTATAGACTGGAACTCTACCTCCCCATCTAATTAAGTCCTTACGTTCCAGAATGATTACGCTCTTTCCTATTACCTACACGCTATCGAACCTGTAATGTCTCCCACTAGCGAAGCAAGTGTCAATATGACCAAGGTGGACATCAAGTATCTTAGTCACAAAATAAAAAGAAGAAAAAATAGGTGCTCTGATGGTGAAAACCACCTTGTGGCAGTATCAAAGCCTAAAATAGTTAAAATAAAAGACGTATCCAAGGGTGAAAACCTCTCTGAGGTGCTCGAGGATGAGATACTTGATGCCCTCCCAAGTCATTTTCAGGAAAGATCATCTATTCTTATTGAACCAACTCAACCTATCAACTTGGATAGAGAGGCAAAACCTTAGATTATTCACTTGGCACAATCACTATCAGAGGTAGAAAGAGAGGAATTCACTACATTCTTCAGAAGAAAAAAGATTAACTTTGCATGGAAATATTCAAATATGCCGGTATTAGACCCTAATCTAATCATGCATCATCTATCCATTGCACCTAGTGTTAAGCCCATCAAGTAGAAGCTTCGCAAAATGCATCCACATGTAGCTCTACTTGTCAAAGCTGAATTAGAGAAACTTCTTAAGGTAGTGTTTATCCGAGTCATTGATTATGCAGAATGGATCTCTAATATTGTTCCAATATCAAAACATGATAAATCTATCTGAGTCTGCATAGGCTTCAGAGACTTGAATTTTTCATGTCCAAAGGATGATTTTCCATTGCCTAACATTGATATGATCATAGATATGATAGCTGGGTATGAAATGTATTCACTAATGGATGGTTTCTCTGGTTATAACCAGATAAAAATTGCACCAGAAGACCAAGAGAAAACAACTTTCACATGTGCCTGGGGTACCTTCTATTGGAATTTCATGCCCTTTGGACTCAAAAATGCCAGTGCTACATATCAGAGAGTGGTTACCACCATATTTCATGACATGATGCATAAAACTATGGAAGATTACGTGGATGACCCTTTGGCTAAGAGCATACACCGAAAGAAACATCTTGCTGATCTAGGTCCTATACTAGATCGTATGGAACAATTTAGTCTAAGGCTTAATCCTAAGAAATGCGCATTTGGTGTAACATCTGGTAAGTTACTTGGATATATCATCTCTGCCAAAGGTATTGAAGTAGATCCTGCAAAAGTACAAGCTATTCTGGAAATGCCACCACCTAAAAATATCAGTCAAATGAGAGGACTTCAAGGCTGAATGCAGTCTATTCGACATTTTATCTCTCAACTAGCGGACAAGTCACAACCATTTATCAAGACTTTGCACAAGGGTGTGGCTTATCAGTGGAACAAAGAATGTGATAAAGGGTTCACACAAATCAAGCAGTATCTTGCGAACCCACCGATCTTGATGCCTCCCATTCATGGGAAGCCACTTATACTTTGCATATCTGCTACAGATACATCATTGGGTATCCTATTGGGTCAATAAGATCAACACAAGAAAGAAAGGGATATCTATTACATTAGTAGAACTCTGGTCTCATATGAAACAAAATATTCTTCCATAGAGAAGGCTTGCCTTGCATTGGTGTTTGCTTCACAAAAATTGTGGCACTATATGTTGGCTCATACTACACATCTAATTGCTAAAATTGATCCTCTGAAATACTTGCTCAGTAAAGCTACCCTCACAGGTAGACTACCTAAATGGGTCATGCTTCTCAGTGAATTTGATATTGAATATGTGGAAAGGAAAACCATTAAGGGCCAAGAAATAGTAGATCATTTGGCAGAAGCACCTCTTGTAGATCATCAACCATTGCACATTGAATTTATAGATGATTCCATATTACTTCTTACACATTGCTCATGGACTATGTTTTTTGATGGTTCACTTACCCAACAGGGGTCAGGTGTCGGGATGCTATTCATTACACCTCAACGGTACTCGCTACCAAAAGTATACAAGATGTTGTTTCCTTGTACAAACAACATTTCTGAGTACGAAGCCCTCATCAATGGTATGAAGATCGCCCTTGAGTGGCACGTAGATGAACTAAATGTTCTTGGAGATTCCCAGTTGGTCATCAATTAGGTCAATGATATCTATCAGATAAGGGATGACAAATTGATACCTTATAAATGGTTGGTTGATGATCTTAAATAGTATTTTACTCATATCACATTTCAACAAGTTTCGAGGGAAGATAATAAAGTGGAAGATGCCATGGCTACTCTTGCCTCTATGTTACAGATGCCTGAAAATGATTTTAGACATGAATTCTTGGTGGAGATGTTATGCTACTGAGCCTATGTCTCCCCTGATTCCTAGATGATCTGTTCTATCATAGGACATGACTCATCCTGCTACCATCACATCTTCTCCTACCTACGTGACTAGATTGTTCTGAACACTTACTCCCGGAATGAAAAATGTCACCTAATCCATAGTGCTTCACGGTTCATCATCATCGCTAATGACTTGTATAGACCATGGTCTAGATGGTACCCTTCTTAGGTGTTTATAACCTGATGAATCCAAACAAGCGTTAGTAGAGGTGCATGAAGGCATTTGTGGGTCACACTCTAACAACCTGACATTGGCCCATAAACTTATTAGAGCTGGTTATTATTGGCCAGATATGGAAAAAGAAGCAACACCATTTTCTAAGTCCTGCAAACAATTTCAATTACATGGAAACCTGATTCATGCTCCAGCCAAGGAGCTGATTCCATTCATTACTTTCTGGCCACTTCAATAATGGGCCTTTGATTTGGTGGGTCAGATCTACCCCTCGTCCTCCAATGGACATAAGTTTATCATCACAGCTACAGACAATTTTACTAAGTGGGTGGAGGTAGTCCCTCTCACCGTTGCCAGTGGAAAAATAGTAGCTATGTTTATTCTCAACTACATCATCTGCAGGCATGGTGTACCCTCAGTGATTATCACAGATAATGGGGGACTATTCAAAAACAAGGATTTGTCAGAGCTATGCTCTAAGTTTAAAATTACTCAACATTGGTCTTCCATCTATTATCCTCAGGGTAATGGACAGTCGAAAGCATCCAACAAAACAATCCTTAAGATCCTGCATCACACAGTACATAAATCCGGATGAGATTGGCATCGCTGGATCAATCTAGCTCTTTGGGCATACAGGACAAGTATAAGAACACCAATAGGGGCTACTCCCTATGCATTGGTTTATGGAGCAGATGCTGTGCTACCTATTGAGGTTGAGATTCCTTCTCTACGAGTCTCTTTGAAAGGCCTCATTACTGATGAAGATACTAGAATATCTCAGCTACAAGAGCTAGAATTACTTGATGAATGTCTCCAAGTGGTGTTCAATCACCTAAGAGCATACCAGAAGAGGATTTCCAAGAGCTATAACAAGAAGGTTAGACCAAGGGATTTCCAAGCGGGTGACCTTGTTCTGAGGGAGAACCCTAAGAATCAACAACATCGGATCTAGAAAGGGAAGTTTGAACCAAATTAGCTCAGTCTGTATATTGTTACTACAGTGTTTGGGTCTGGTACCTATCAACTCTCTACTACTTAAGGAGAACAACTCAAAGAGCCCATCAACGCTCTTCATTTGAAGCGGTTCTACAGTTGAGACATCTTCAGTATGCTCATGTATATACTAAAGTCTTGAAAAAATTCTAAAAATCTGAAAAATTCCTAAAAAAATGATCATATTAGTGAAAACTTAGTGATAGGCGCTTTGATGTATCTCCAAAAAAAATCATATTTTTCAAAAATACAAAAAAAATTAAAAAAATTGAAAAATACAAAAAAAGAGAAAAAGAAAAAAAGGTGCCATTGATGAAAACCTGGCAAACAGGCGTCATGGTAGAAAAAAAAAAAAAAAATTCTGCCAAGAAGGTGAAAACCAGGTAAATAGGTGCCTCTTGTTCTACAATGCTATATCTATCGCAACACCACTTGGCTTCACGCATTTGCTTTCCTACATTGTTGCTTCCCTGCTTACATTTGCTTTCAGTTACTCGTCAAGACACCAACTTACATGGATTGAAACTGGTCATACTCTCAGAACAACCCTCCTGAGAGTATACTCAGTTGGATTCATACTCAAATGCTCTATCTATTGATACTCATTCTTGACGATTCTATGCTTTAGTTTGTACATATCTTTTGGTCACTTTTGTGACACTCTGGTCCCTTTGCAGACCCTCCTGACTTGTCATTGATTCAGTGCCATATGCTTGGGGGAAATAAAATCTCATTTGTCCTCGCAACATACATCAAGTCAGTCATCATTATTGGGGGTATGGGTCCCCCATTTGATCACATCTTTGGTTTACACCTGAGTCAGTAATCTTGTCACTTCTCAAGGACAACTCGCTAATGACACAAACTGGTGTTTTTCAAACACAACCATAAAATAGTGTTTTTTAACACTATCTATTGATAACAATCAAACACAATGCACTCACAAGCACAATAGTGTTTTTCAACACCTCATACACATCCACATTCGCAAACTTTGAAATATGTTGAGCTATGATTGAATATTTCTTTGTATGCTGTCTATTCTTATGGATTTCATTGATATTTTCTTTGACTACTGCTTGTTGGTGTAGTCCTGATGATCCGACAACATCAAATAAATAGGGTGTATGTGATAAGAGCTCCTGCAATAAGGTGGAACAGCTTCACATCCCTCGATCTTATTTATTTGTACACCATGGTGAGGTTGGTACTATCTCCTTGCATGTTATTGCTCTATTTTTCCTTGCTTTGTTTGTTATTGATCTGTTTGTTTACGCATGATCGCACTCATGGTTATCTTGGCTTTGAATGCCTCGATACTAGTGTACTTTTTCAACATTAACTAGAAACAATATTTATGTCATCTTGGCTTTTGTGCCCTAGTTCTTACATTCATTTCCTACATTTTATCCAATGATAAGTCATATTCATATCCTTATGGTTGCATTGTGGCGCCAGTAATGGTTGTACCAAATTTGATGTTCCAAAAAATGCTTAATGATGATGATTATACGATGGGTCTCACAACCATGTCCTAGAATTGCACCTTCATATTGCATCTAGCATAGGATTGCATTTTCATTCTCGACTTGCATTGTGACAATGATTCAGTGTTCTCTTCATTGCATTCTTCTGGGTTCATACTTTGGAGAGTTCTTCTTCACTATCCTGGTTTCATCATGACTGCATAGGTGTTCGATCCTCGCTCTCGTTTCTTCACATGTTCTTTTGGTTAGCATTTGTCATCCTACATGAGATGTTAGTACCGTACATATTCATATTCATAACTCATTCTCATTTACACATTGCATTTACATAAATCATTTACATACATACATCTTTACATTCATACATGTGCATCTCATACATACCTTTCAAACATGTTCATCCATTTGCATACATTCTAAACATCTAATCATCTAAGCACATAGGAAACATCTCATAAAAGACAATATACAATGTGTGATGATACCAAAAGATGAGCTCACATATGTGTGTGTGTCGATGCAAATACAAAATGGTGCTACTCAAGCATGATCTATCTCAAAATGGTGATATAATATAAGGATACCAATGCATCAGATACATCCTATGATCTCATCTCTATCTGTCTATCAATAACCTAACTCTAGCCCTCTCCCACATCACCTTTAGGAGGTGGAGGTGGGTCCCTATCTGC
Organism: Thuja plicata; assembly: GCA_018584345.1. Classification (NCBI taxonomy): domain Eukaryota; kingdom Viridiplantae; phylum Streptophyta; class Pinopsida; order Cupressales; family Cupressaceae; genus Thuja; species Thuja plicata. Next base: position 1,210,005 of record MU223576.1, read on the forward strand.
TGGAGGTGGCATCTATGCTCCCTCCAACCCTCTCGCATAGCTAGAAAATTTGGCCACCTGAGATGCCTCGTAGGGTAGCGCACCTATATATGATGCATAGTAGTAAGCTACCTATGCTGTTTGATGCTGCACCTCCTCCTGTGTTGCCCAGTGCTGCTCTCAGAGATCCATTATCTCCCGGTCTCTATCTAGTAACTGAGCATCTTGCACAACTACCTGGATGGTCAAATCGCCCACCTGTCTTGTGAGTTGTCTCACTCTCTCTCGTGATCGACGCTGTGGGTCCTACACTATATCCTGTGCAGGATGATCCTCCTACATAAGATCATCCTGCTATATCTCCTCCTGTGGAGGTACCTGTTGCTCCTCGGTAACCTGCTCTGTAGTCCGTCTCTGCGATTGTCTAGTGCTACCACTGCTACTAGCTCCAATATCCATCCCCATATGTCGGGTGGGGATGTCAACCTATACTTTCCTCAGTCGGGGACCCTGCTAAAATCCTGGCTATACCCTCTACTTTGGTGGGGGCATCTACACCTGCTGCACCTATGGCTGCATGACCTATGGGGGTACCACATGTCCTCGGCCTGCTATACCCACTGGATCAGTGAATCTCAAAAAAGGGTGCGTAATGAAGTGCTCCCTATACTCGGCGGTCACACCGGCATCTGCTACATCCCTGAGGTAATCCCACTGCACTGGGACCAATGCACAGATATCTATCATCGTGCGCCCCTGATCCAACTTGATCCCCTAGCCTCTCCTGAGCTCATCTATAAAGTGAGCATAAACTGTATACTCCTGGGAGATATCCTGTGGGCGACCAAACTACCGCCATACCCGCTTCTATAGGAATCTCTCAATCACTGTAATGGTGTGACCTATCATCGCACAGGAAAAAAACATATGACCCAGCTGCTCTGCTACATCATCCCAGGCCTTTGTCAATCTCCAAGGCATCCATATCACTGCTGCTAGATCATCGAGCTGAGCTCACCACTAATCAACCTTACCCAGCACAGGCTAGTTAATCATCCCCCTATACCAGTAAATGTAAGGCTCCAATGGCTGCCTCATATCCTCACAAATGGGCCTGGTAATGGGAAGATGCTCCCAATCCCATACCTATAGTACAAAGATTCCCACTGCCATGCTCTTCACCTCTTGATAGGCGATCTCATGCATCTCATGATACATATGTGCCAGCATACACTAGCCCCATCCATAGTACCGTGGTCATGCTATCATTAGCTGTAGCATCCTCCCCCAACCACACTCTAGTCCGTGCTGTCCACGATTAGGCATCAAGTAACACCCAAGGAAGCATGCTAAAACCACGGGCAACCTGTGAGTTGGACCATACTCGCTGATCAGATCCTCCCATGGGATCGCTCTACCCATCACCAGGTCATCCTGAAAGATCTCTCTTAGAGCTACTATGCCCAACTTGGGCTATGTCTCATACTCAACTCAGACACTGACAAATGGTATCCTCAAGATCCGATAGATATCCTCAGGAGTAATGGTCATCTCCCCTTGTGGTAAATGAAATGTGTTCATTTTCAAATGGAAACGCTCGACCAAAGCTCCCAACAGTCCATTATTAACCTGAATCTTAGGTACATCACATAATGTGCTCAATCCCAGCATGCCTATGTGTGCCATCTCATCATCATCTAATTGAGATACCAATCTGCTGATCGCTGGATGATGCGATATGAATGCTATATCTGGAGAGTCAACCTGAAAGACATAAAAACAATAGAGCACGATCAGTAATCAACAATAATCAAAGCATAATGAGATAAGAAAGCATTCAAGACATCCTACAGACAGTAACGACACTAACGCAAAAGATATTGGATGCAACGTAGACTGGTTTCATGCTCATTCTACCCACTTTTTCTCATGTCAAGAAGCAAAATTTCACGCGAAGAAGTTCTTCGCATCACGCGACATTTCCATTTTGCACGAGCTTTCATGTCTGTTCGCGCGAGAAAACACCTTCCAAAAGGGTTTCTCGCGCAAAACTGGGTACTCTCCTACGTGAGATTTCGCACCGAGTGACACAAAATGTCATTTCTTCACGCGAGATTTCCCTACGGGGCGCACAAAGAAACTACTTCTTCGCGCGAAGACCTGCGACTCAACTTTTCAAAAACATAAAAATGAGCAACAAAATCAACATAAATGAACAAAATCTGAATTACAAAGAGGTTTTCTGACTACTTATGAGAGGTCCGTACGCTGCGGGCCGGCTGTATCTCTTGGATTGCTTGAATCAATGAATGCTATAGGGGACCACCATTTTGTGTAATGCCCCGCCAGGGAACCCAAGAGAGATTAACCTAAACATGTCACTATGTGTGTTGAATAATTTTTTTTTTTTAAAGTTAACGTAAAGAAACATACAATCATGCGGAAGCAATTACTATTTATACACATGTCTTACACTCACATAGATTACATGACTCAAGGGTCCCATGACGTTGAATTACTTTAAGAAAAATACAACTAACAACATAACAAAAGATTCCATCTGATTAAACATAACAAATACAACTTACATAACCATAAATACAAACCTCATGGATAACCATGAAACCAACATAACTCACATCCACTGCACATGTCGCAGGGTATGTAGTAATCACTCTAAACTACTTACTATTACGATTTTTAGATTAGGTATCACATGCGATACACTAATACAAGATTACAATAATGAAATACATAAATAATGATGAAGGAACATAAAGAGCTCATCTGCAAGAAACCATCAAGCACCTGGTACAAGGACATCGAATCTCAATGGATAAAGAATCACTACCACCCGTCCATGTGGAACCACAAAGGTCCACCCCACCGTGTTGAGGAGATAACAACAGATCCCAATCGGATATCTGAAACCAACAAGACATAACCACTAAGCAAGGGATCCTGATAGCTCTCTAATCCGGTGTACTAATCATCACAAAGGGTAAGACTCACTAATCCAGAGGCAACTGACAACGTAGGAAATCTAGCATGTGT
>MU223576.1:1214329-1270142 GCA_018584345.1 Thuja plicata
TTTTCAAAACCAAAACTTAAACATGCGCTTATCATGCGCTTTGATTTTTTTTATATTTTCTTTTAATTTTTTTTTTTAATAATCGATTTCTAATAATAGTTTGCTCCATTCTATTATTTTTTTTTTTAATGAAAATTTTTGAAAACGGAAATAACAAAAAGGTAAAAGATATTTTGTCTTTTTCTTTCTTTTTTTTTTTTACTGGTGGATTTATTTTCTACTGTATTTTTACAGAGACCTTAATATTTCCACATGAATTAATTTTTTTCAAAGCAAATACAAGAGTGTTGATAATTTTCTTTTTTCCTATAGTTTAAACTATAGGCAGGATTTATTTTTTTTTATTTATAGGAGATCTAGGATAGATATAAACATGAATTTTTCGACAGCATAAGGGTACTGTACCAAGATAAATACAAACATGAAAATAACAGATCTGGGCTCCTCCTAAACCCCGAAGATATCAAAACATGAATTCACCACAAATTTAATTTTCTTCTATAGTGTAACTATATAGAGAGTTTAATTTTTCATTTTCTAAGAGATCTAGAGGGAATTTCTTCCCGAAATTTCGACATTGTAACCCTACAATGCTAAGATTATAAAGAATGAAAGAAATAGAGATCTAAGGTTTCTAGAAACACCCAAAATATAGAAAACATCCATAAGCTATTTTAAAGACCAAATTTAAGAACATGCATTATAACAATCACAGAAAACCTCTAATCTACGAAATTGAATCCATGCAAGGCCAATGAACCCTACCTTAGATCCAATGCTAGAAACTGAGGAATGTGGCTTGGATGATGAGAAACCCTCAAGCTCAATTCAACCACCGATCTGGCACAACGTAGATCTGAACACACACACACACACACGCAACCAATAGAAAACCTGAACCCTTGAGGCAACCAAGATCCACAACAATCCACTATTTCTCAAAATTCCCCCAAAACACCAAAAGCTCTCCAAATTCTCTAAAACATGTTATGAGAGAATGAATAACCATTTTCCCCTAACATGTTTTGCTCGAATCAATGACTACTATAGGGGACCACCATTTTGTCTTTTAGCTTAGAGCTCAATTCTCAAAAGTCAAAGGGTTGCAATGATTTGAAAATGACCCTTTTCATCCTTATATAGGTTTTGACCTAATTTTTCAAAGTGTTCCATTTTGTGCAAAAATTGCACCACTACCTAATTTGACCGCTCTGAATCTATTTTCATGATCAAAATCAAAATCTAACACTTCTATATAGCTCCAAGTCACATTTTAAAATTTTTAGGACTGACGTGATCAGACACTTGTGTAGTTGACTTTCTAACTTTGCTTTCTTGTCAGAATCTTATCATATCATCACTTTCTTAAATCTTTGAATTTTTTCCTCAAAAGTCAACTCTAGTCAACCCTAGTCAAACTTGGTCAACCAGACCTCGAAATCACTCAAACTTGATTCTGAATCTTCCAAATTCTTCCATAATCTGTTCTGAGTTCTTGTTGATCTTTGATTCAACATCTATCTGTGATTTTTCACTCTCCATCATCAATATGATGTGTCATCTTTCAATTTTTCTCCTAAGGGGGCAGGATGATTATATCATTAAATCTATTTCAATCAATCTAATCTAATTTTCAAAAGTTCTCATCACTTGGGGCATGTTAAGTTTTTTGTACCTCACAGTCAAAACTGGATACTCCACAATCAATAAGGGCATCTTTGTTCCTTACATCTTGTCATCTTTTAAGTATTTAAGCAATCTAACTCAAATTCTTGAGGATCAAGCTCCATTCTGGAGATGGTTCTTGAAAACTATCTTTTTGGGATAGGTATCGGGGCAATCTAACCCTGACTCCTGATAATCAAGCTCTGTTCTAGAGATGATTCTAAAACCTCTATTTACTATCTTTTGGGACAGATATCGGGGCAATCTAACCCTGACTCCTGAAGGTTAAGCCTCATTCTGGGGATAACCTTGTGAAAGATATCCATCTTTTGAGATAGGTATTGGGGCAATCTAACCCTGACTCCTAAAGGTTAAGCCTCATTCTGAGGATAACCTTGTGAAAGATATCCATCTTTTGAGATAGGTATCGGTCAATCTAACCCAGACTCCTAAAGGTTAAGCCTTGTTCTAGGGATAACCTTGTGAAAGATATCCATCTTTTGAGACATGCATCGGGGCATTCTAACCCTGACTCCTGAAGGTTAAGCCTTGTTCTGGGGATAACCTTGTGAAAGATGTCAATCTGGCTAGTGTCTGGGCAATCTAACCTAGATATTGGAGGACTAAGCTTTGTTCTAGAGATAGTCCTAAAATATTTATCTATCTTTTGAGATAGGTATCAGGGAAATCTAACCCTAACTCCTAAAGGTTAAGCCTTATTCTGGGGATAACCTTGTGAAAGATGTCAATCTGACCAGTGTCTGGGAAATCTAACCTAGATATTAGGGGACTAAGCTTAGTTTTGCAGATAGTCCTAAAGAAATATTTTACTATCTTTTGAGATAGGTATCGGGGCAATCTAACCCCGACTCCTGAAGGTTGAGCCTCATTCTAGGGACAGTCTTGTGAAAGATATCTATTTGACCGGCATCTTGGAAACCTAACCTAGACTTCAGAGAGTCAAGCTCTATTCTAGAGATGGCTCTGAAATCTTTGCATCATCAATTTTCAAATCTATTCTTCTGTGCTTCAGGCATCAGACTATTCTTTGAATCAATGCGCTTCTCGCACATACATTCAAAGAGGGGGAAAATGTAACACCCCAAAATTGGCATCTTGCAACTCTAACCAATTTTGTTGCATTTGTCATTCTTCTGAATCATCAAAGTCCTATTGTACTAGACAATTCTGAGTTTTAACTGACTCTACTCGACCTGAGTGTCAAATGCAGAAAATTCTAAATCTGCATTAATCATACATCATATTTAATTCCTAAATACCAATTGGCTAAACAAACCTTATGATTGAATTAATTTAATTATAAAGTCCTAGCACTTTAATTTAATTAAATTCACCCTCTTTAGCTAAGACACATGAAAAGGAATTAAATAATATTTAATTATTAAATAAATATCCTCATTTTCAATAATTGAATTTAATATTCAGATAATTGAGAAAAAGAAATTATGAGGTCATATTTATTTAATTAATTGGATAATCTCTCAAAAATATTTCTTTTATTCAGAAATGGAAACTTTGAATTATTTGTGCTTTAAAGAGAAAGAAAACAATTTAATTCAAATAAAACAGAATTAAATCAAAGAAAGAAAATAGTTAAAGCAGGAAGAAGACAATTTATTGTATTCTTTTGAATAAAGCTTTCTATTTTAAACTGGCTTTTCTATCTGTTTTATTTCAAAGAGGAAAGCTTCTATTCTGATAATCTGAGTCTATAAAAGAACTCTCATTCTTCATTAAAAGGCCCCCACTTACTTTTATGCATTGTTAGAATACTGAATTATTGTCTCATTTCTTAAAATCTCATATAGAATAATTTCATTTTTGCAATAGACTAGTTTCAATTTCTAGAATAATTACATTGAAATCATGTCTTAGATTATCTTACATCTTTCAATTCTTAGTATAATCTTGCATTGTATTGCATTCATGGAGATAAATCCTTCATTCCTAGATTGGTCCATGGTTGTGAGACTCTTGTTCTGAGAGAAATTTTAAAAACCCCGTCTGGATAGAAGGCAACAGGTCGAATCATGCAGGCATACATGATGAATAATCTCATATTCAGTCTTGTGTGTACCTGGTGAAGAAGGACTATGTTGAAGTGTATGGTGAATTAACAAGGCCAAATTTACCACATACATAGGGAAATCTATCCAGGAGTATACGGAGGAGTTCTATAAATCCTCATCAGAATAGGCTATGCGGAAACTGACAAGGAGAAAGTTTCCCGTTACCTTAATGGGTTGAGGTTGAGCATTCAGGAGGAGTTGAACCTAATCCGAATGAACAACATTGAAGACGCCTACCAGTTTTTCCTAAAGGTAGAGGAAAAATTGAATAAGAATTTTCAAAGCAGGCAAAGAGGAAGAGGTCATGGTGGAAGATCTGGTGGATGATCTTATGGAGGCCAAAATGAAGATAAAAAAAAGAAGGATGAGGCCAGTAGTAGTCAAGGTCAGAGGGGAAATTATTTCAATCAAAATAATAGTGATCAAAGAGGAAGAGGACAAGGACAAGGATCAAGAAGAGGAGGCTTTCGTGAAACATGTTTTCACTGTGGATAAGAAGGTCATAGGGCATATGAATGTCCTCAATGCCAAGGAAGGGTAGATAGGAGAAATGACATCCAGGCTAGAGTCGCACATGTGGACGAAGATGCAAAATCATCTCATTTTTAAGATGTTGAAGGAGGAGAAGTCCTAGTTAATAGAAGAGTCCTGCTGAGTGGTGTAAATGAACCTGAGCAAAGGAAGAGCTTGTTTTGCACTAGGTGCAAGTGTGAGAATAAGTGTTATGATGTGATTATTGATAGCGGAAGTACTAAAAATCTGGTATCAGAAGAGATGGTCACAAAGTTGAAGCTCAAGAGGCAGAAACACCCACATCCATACCGGATCACCTGGGTACAGGATGACCATAAGGTCATGGTTAATGAACAATGCCTAGTAAAGTTCAATATTGGAAGGTACTATGATGAGGTACTATGTGATATCATACCTATGAATACTTGTCATATGTTGCTGGGAGGGCCGTGGCAGTTTGATAGGCATGCTGTACATGATGGCCGTGCAAATATATATTCGCTGACAAAGGATGGAGTGTGACATAAGCTAAAACCATTGATCAATACAGAAGAAAAGGTATGTAGTAATGCAAGAATAAATTTTATTGATGGAAGAAAATTCCTAGAGGGTATGAAGCATTTTAGTGGAGCTGTGTACTTCTCAAAAATAGATTTGAAGAGTAGATATCATCAGATTCAGATTAGAGAAGGAGATGAATGGAAGACTGCCTTCAAAACAAAGGAGGGACTTTTTGATTGGTTAGTCATGCTCTTTGGGCTAACCAATGCACCAAGCACTTTCATGTGGCTCATGAATGAGGTCTTGAAAAGAATTTCTGGGTAAGTTTGTCATTGTTTTCCTAGATGATATTATGATCTTTTGTAAGACATTAGAGGAGCATCTAATGCATATTCATAGGGTTTTGGAGAAGTTGAGGGAAGAAAAATTGTTGATTAATTTGAAGAAGTGCATTTTTGTGAAGGAGTTAGTGTATCTGGGATTTTTAGTTTCAGCAGTTGGACTGAAAATGGAACCAAAGAAAGTGCAGGCTATCCTAGAATGGCCTACTCCAAGGAGTGCTACTGAGGTAAGATCATTTCATAGTTTGGCTAGCTTTTACATAAAGTTTATTAGAAGTTTTAGCAGTATTTGTGGTCCCTTGACTAAAACAATGAGAGGGGATAGGAAAAAGTTTAAGTGGACTAAAGGGTCTGAGAAGAGTTTTGAACTTTTAAAACAAAAAGTTACAGAACAACATGTTTTAACACTTCCTGATTTTAATAAGGTGTTTCAAGTAGACTGTGATGCTAGTGGCACTAGAATAGGAGCTATTTTGAGCTAAGAAGGTAAACCTGTCACATATTTTAGTGAGAAGTTAAATGATGCCAAGAGAAAATATTCTATTTATGATCAAGAATTTTATGCTATAATTCAAGCATTGAAGAAGTGGAGACACTATCTACTTCCTAAGGAGTTTGTTTTGTATACTGATCATCAAGCTTTGCAATATTTGAATAGTCAAGGAAAGTTGAATCAAAGACATTTGAAATAGGTTGAATTTTTGCATAGTTACACATTTGTTTTGAAACACAAGAGTGGAAAGTCTAATAGAGTTGTAGATGCTCTTAGCAGAAGGCAAATTTTGCTAACAGAGATGCAGATCGAGGTGGTTGGGTTCAAGCAACTCAAGATTTTTTATCCAGACGATCCTGATTTTGGTGAAGCTTGGAAAGCTTGTACAGAACCTATTACTCTAGACAGAACGAAGTGGCTGGACTTCATCATTTAGGATGGAATGTTATTCAGAGGGAGCCAGTTGTGCATTTCACAAAGTTCTATGAGGGATAATCTCATCAAAGAGAAGCATAGCAGAGGATTGGCTGGACATTTTGGTCAAGATAAAACCCTTGCTCTGGTTAGCGAGAATTATCATTGGCTACAGTTGCAACAATATGTCCAGAAGTTTGTACAGAGTTGTAGAGTATGTCAAATGGTAAAATGAGAAAAGCAGAATACAGGATTGTATCAGCCATTACCTATACCAAAGAAGCCTTGGGAGGATATTAGTATGGACTTTGTTCTTGGTTTACTAAGGAATCAACGGGGACATGATTCAATTTTTGTGGTGGTTGATAGGTTTTCAAAGATAGCACATTTCATTCCCTGTAAGAAGACTAATGATTCTATTCATGTGGCTGAATTGTTTTTCAAAGAAGTGGTGAGACTACATGGTCTTCCAAAGAGTATAGTTTCAGATCAAGACACTAAGTTTGTTAGATATTTCTAGCGCACATTATGGAAGAAGTTGAAGACAGACTTGAAGTTCAGCTCATCACATCATCCAAAAACTGATGGATAGATAGAGGTGGTGAATAGGAGTTTGGAGAATTTGATGAGATGTTTGGTTGGAGATAAGCCAACAGGTTGGGATTTGATTTTACCACAGGAAGAATTTGCATACAATTATTCTGTCAATAGGAGCACTGGTAAATCACCATTCAAGATTGTATTGGGAAGTAGTCCCAAAAATGCTTCAGAGTTGAGGAAGATAGATAAAGGAGAGATAAGTAGTGTTGAAGCTAAAGATTTTGTAGAACATTTGAAGAACATCCATGAGGAGGTGAGGAAGCACATTACCAAGATGAATGCATAGTATAAAGCTAAGGCAGATGAGAGAAGGAGGCATAAAGAATTTTAGGTTGGGGATGAAGTCATGGTTCATTTGCGGAAGGAGCGATTTTCAGTTGGTACATATAACAAGTTGAAAATGAAGAATTTTGGGCCATGTAAGATACTGAAGAAGCATGATTCATGAAATGATTATGAGGTAGAATTGCCTACTGAGTTGAATATTTCAATAGTATTTAACATTGCAAATTTGATAGAGTACCATGAAGGGGGTGTTGAAAGTGAGGTCATAGAAGCACAATGGAGTATTCCAGCTACTACTTCAGCTACCAAGGAGATTGAAGATATACTAGATAGTCGTGTTGGCAGAAACACAAGGAACAAGACATATGAAGAGTATCTGATCAAATGGAGAGGATGACCTGTAGAAGGTTCATCATGGCTGACAAAGGAGGAGGTTGGACGTCTTGGTTTTCCTCTGCACACCTGAGATGTGACAGGGTCACTTCTCAAATTACCCTGGGTGTCTAATGCAAGAGTATCCTAGGTGTAAGGGCAATCTTGCATCACCCAAAAATATGTATTTTCTATTCAATAAGGGCTATTTCGTATAAAGCTGTTATTTTTGGAAGATTGTTATTTTTAGTAAGTTGGCCATTTGAACTCGGAATGTTCTAATTTTTTAGGTGAAGGATCATCTTAGTCATATAAGCATTCCATTTGAGTTTCATTACCATAGCATATGTATTGGCGAAGTTATTAAGGATTTACTGTTGAGATTTTAGGGTGCAAAATTTTGAGCTCATTTTTCAGGACTTTAGAGGCTCTGAATCATGGTCAAAACCCTGACTAACTAGGGCTTCATGTGCTAGCCACTGTAGATCGCGATCTCCCCTTTATAGAAAGTGGTTATAATAGCCAATCGGAGCTACGGTTCAAAAGTTATGGCTTCCAAAAGTTGGGCTACCTAATCTCATATTTTGTAAATATTTAAAGCTGACCCTTTTGTAATAAAAGTGAAAAATAATTAAATGCTAAGGGTAGTCGGCCTTAATGGCTAGATTTCTGGAACCTTCTCGGGCGGTGGAAAATTATCTATATAAGGAAGGCCCGTAGTCTTTTCTAGGGAAGTTTAGGGTGGTTATTGGAGGCTTTGTCCTACTAATTATTTTAAGGGATGCCCATGCGGCTTTTGATATTGTAATTTTGAAGTTTGTAATTCCACATTTGTGGAGCCAATAAGAAGCCAATTTTCTATTAATGCAAATTTATGTTGTTTCTCTCTGTTTCTATTGTGTATTTGTGGTATTAAGGGGAGTCCCCTTAATCAACAAGGTATAGTATTATTATGCATATTGTAATCACTATAATTTTGTCTACTCTAAGCAGATACCTATTTTTCGTAAATGTGATCATACCCTCAATTATGTCAGCCCAACTATTCGATTATTGGCATAATTCATTTAAAATCAAAATAGTCTCTCAAATCAAAGTGATTTCATCAGTACCTCACATTAATTACCTTGGCCTATGTCATGCCCAAAACTAGGGTAAAAACACATATTTTTTTTTAAATAGTACAAACAACTATGATGGCACAATTAGTACATAATACATTGCCGAAAGGTGACGACATGGTGAGGTTAGTTTTTTGAGTTGCAAGGTCAAGACTCAGATTGATTTTGGGTCACAACAAGGGTGGATGTAGAGTAAATAATTCTAACTCATTATACAGATAGATACCCTATAGTTTAATGCTGCAGGAATACTTGGGGATAAAACTCTAGTTTTAAGATTAAACAAGGTGTGGCATTAAGATCGTAAACCTTTTTTTAAGAACATAAGTTAAGTTCAGTTGATCTAGAAATACTTTAATCCTCAATCCTAATTGTAACATGATCTGTTTAGATCTAATATGTATTACACTATCATCATTTAGTTATTTACCTCATTCAATGTGTCTTTAAACATGGTCCTAGGTCACAACCTAGTTGACTAAATAGAAACCTTTTTAATAACCTATCAACCTTAGTATTAACAATCAAATTAATTAACCCTATCCGATATCATTAAATTCCTAAACGAAACCCAAATTTCATTATTGTATCCCCATTAGATTTTCCTAACATAATTAAAATAAAATTTGCATAATACAATAATCTTATCCAATTTTAATACGAAAAGATGCATTTAAATTTTATAAGAATTGACATAATTTTACGATTAATTGATAACTACAATAATAACATTCTAATTCACTCCTTTTTAATTGGAAAGAAATCTTAAATTTTTAATTACACACACATTATTTAAATAAACAATAACTCAATTAATTACCAAGAATGAATTATATCATATCCCCTAACTATACTAAAACACTTATTCCTATATACAACATAATCCATTAATTATTAAATCTATTAAATTTCTACCCTATAAAAAAATACATAAAACATAATTATTTTATCATTACTAACATTTAAAAAGAAACAACTAAACCACAAAATCAATTACAACTAAAAACCTATTAATAAATACTAAACTAACTTAACACTACTAACCTACCTACTAACCTATCCTACTATCCCATCACCCCATTCCCCTAGCTCATGGTCCACTTTCCAAGTGGGTGGGGTGATGTGACAAGAGGTCAAAACATCCCCAAGATAAAAATTTCAAAATTCAAGGGAAAGGCTACAACAGACTCAAGTCTTTTTTTGGGGGGCCCACCAAAGATATTTCATCAAACATAGTGGAGAGTTTTTTTTTGATTGAAGGGAAAGGTAAATCAAGGAGGGGAAAGGTATGCAACAAAGGGCAGGAGAGTGGAAAAGAGTGTGGTACGCATGGCAGGGAGCCATGACATGGTGGGTGGCTCCTTGTTCAAGGTGATGGCGACCCACCTTGACAACCTTCCCAAACTATATGCAAAGTATATTTAATATTTTTTTTTTCATCATTTTTTTTTTAAAATTTAAAACTAAGGGCTGGTCAAATCTATCACCCATGTGGAGGGTGAAATGGGTGTGGGTCTCACTGAATCATTAAGGTAACAAGTGCATGAAATAAAATATGTCTCTTATTTCTTTTTTTTATTAATTAATTTTTTTTAATCAAAGGTTTTACAAACCAATAGTGATTAGGGGGTAGTTAATATTCTAACCCCTTACTAAGAAAGAGAATGAAATATTCTTTGTTGTAAAAGGGAATAAATCCTTTTCCCATACATTTTTCAAAGAGCCTTTTGGCTCTCTTAAAAATCTAGAAGTGGTATTTTTTTTGACATTGTATTTCATTTATTTTAGCATTGTTGAAGTTGAATGTATTTAACATATATTTTGATTTATGCATTAAATTGAGTGGATTATTTATAAGGTATTGGTAATAGGTAGTTATTTATTTAGTGTTACAATTTGATTTAAATATATTGTTAACATGGTTTTCTCCACATGATTTGAGGATGCAATATCTAGTTTAAGGTATTTTGATCATATTGTTTATAAACTAAGATTGTCAAGAAGAAATTGAAGAGAATTTAAGATTGAAATTTTTTAAGGTAAAATAATAGAAGACATTTTATAATTGTAATCCATAAAAATTTGAATGCACAAAATTGCTCATTTTCACAATGACTATACTTCCATTTACATTATTGGAGTCTATAATATTAATCCATTTCATTACAAAATCCATCTTCAACATGGAAGCACAATACAAAAAGTGATACAACAATGGAGAAGTCTCCAACACAATAATATCAAGAAACCTTCCATGCTCCAAATACATAATGGCTCCATCAAATTTCCATCCAAAATCTGTAAAAACAAACTTAAAACAAACCATGGAGAGCTCACCTCCCATCCTAGGTCTCAAGGAGACCACCCCCAAGCTAGGAGAACCGGTAACCAATGTGTGACATTCACACCATTCATACAACACAAAAAAAAGATACACCATATAAGACTTACACAATAGGATTCATCTTAAATCCAAAATAAGGGTGAAGGTGGACTTTCATATAGGAGATTACCAAATGAAATACAAACAATAAACATGCCTTTTCAAGGAAAAAATCCAGATACATTATTCCATATATTCTCCTCCTTATCTCTCCCAAATCAAGATTAATATCATTGGCATGCAAGGACCCATACACCATGCATCTTTTCCCTCTTTTCTCTATGAGAATAGACTCTACACATTCATGGAGTTCAACTAACCCCTTCCTCCATACATGGTCACTTCTTACCTATCCAAGAGTGAGTAATGTCATTACACCCTTCACAAAGCTCCCTCATTCAAACAAAGATAAACACAATAAGCATGAAATCAAACCCAAAATTCCATTCTATTACATCACAAAAATATAAAATACATAGAACACATATGCAATAAAATGAAATACATACTAATCTATTTGCATCAAAATAAGGAAAAAATTTCATGGCAATGGTGGAGCCCAACCTTCGCAAGTGCTATGGTAAAATGAGGTTTGAGAAGAACACAATCCCTTTATTTTCCTTCAATCAAAAACCCTAATGTCTCTAAAAGTAGAGAGTAGGTGAGAACCCTCTAACTCTACAAAGGGCCTCAAAAAATCTTCCAAATCCTACCCACCCAACAACATTAATTTTATAATTGACCCCTAAGTCCTTTGGCTATCCTATGTCCCTTATCATAAATGAAAGATTGGAAATGAGTGTGGGTTTGGGTAAAAGGTCAAGACTCACTCTATTTTTGTAACATGTGAGTAATGGGTTATTAAGAGGGTTACCAAGGCCACTTGTGGGTTCTAAAAGTGTTAGAAATATTCCTAACCCATACCCCTATCAATAAGGTACTTAGATTTTGCTAAAATTGATTCTTAGGACAACTTTTTGGCCTCTAAAGTGACTAGAATAAAATTTAAATTTAAATAATCTAATTGGGTTACATTGTCAAACTTAGTAGATATGTTATTACATAAACAAATAACAAGAGTCAAGTGACAGTGTAAAATAACATAATACAACATTGACATGTCACTAATTGCAGAGTGAATACACCTCACACATACATACAATTTATAGTCATGAATAAAATAACTTAACAACGAGGTTTGAATCTCTTCATTAGATTCAACCTTGGCTTTACAATTTGCACATATGGTTGGTTACTAATTCTTTGATAATTTCCATGGTAATTTTCCTGCACACTAATTTAAACATTAGTAGCTCAATAAAATCACATGCATATATATAGATATAAATCAATTTTCATAATCAATTGACTGAACATTCTACATTTTCATTTAATAACATTTTTCTATTTCTGCACTTGATAACCATAATTGATTACATAATCATAATAACATAACATATTTTCCCATTTGAATTTAAAATACTTAAATGATTATCATAATGCATGCATATACCCAAAACATCATAAACATCATCAATAAGGTATACTAAAGTAATCACCACATGACATTATAAATACTAATAATGTCTAGTCCATCAAATATAATGTCCCAAAATATCGAATCATAATGTATCAAAATAAGTGTATCAACTGAGCTATGATAGGTCAGGGTGAGGTCTCACATCCTCCCCCACTAGGCATGAACTTCCTCTCGGGGTTTATAAAAAAGATATAGGTACTGAGATCTCATCTGTACTATGTCCTCCCATGAAGTCGTGACCTCATCATAACAATCCCATTGGACCCTAACCTAATCCAGCTCTCTTCCTCAAAGTGAAAGGTCCCGTTGGGATAAAATATGAATGGGCTCTAGCACTAGCTTCCCATCTAAATCCACCAGCAAGGCATCCCAATCTATCACGTGAGTCTCATCATAAATATATCCTCAAAGTATAGAAACATGGAATACATCGTGGATGTGTGACAGGCTAGGTGGCAAAGATAGATGATATGCAACTGGTCCTATCCTCTCCAAGATCTCAAATGGTCCAATGAACTGAGGTGCCAACTTAGAGCCCTTTCTAAATTAGATCAGACTCTTGTAGGATTGCACTCTCAAGAAGACTCTATCTTTGACCTTATACTCTGTATCAACCCTCTGCGCGCCTGTATATTTCTTTTATCTATCTTGTGCCTCTCTAAGACATTATCAAATTAAAATCACCTACTTCTCCATCTCTCTGGTTAACTGAGGACCAATAGATACTCGATCCTCGATCTTGTCCCAACTCAAGGGTGTCTTGCAAGGTCTACCATACAATGCCTGATAAGGTGGCATACTTATAGATGAATGGTGCCCATTATTATAGGTAACTCAACCAGATGTAGGTATTCCTCCCACTTGACCTGGTGGTCCATCATGTACATGCACAACATATCCTCCAATACTTGATTAACCCTCTCAGTCTGACTATCTAAGGGTGATACACTATACTTAAATTGAGCCTAGTGCCCAATGATGTATGCAACTCTCTCCAAAAGGCTGATGTGAACAATGAGTCTCTATCAGAGATGATCTTACAGGGAATGCCATGAAGTCTCACAATATCTTGCAAAAGCACCTAAGCTATGTCTCGTGCTGTGAATGTAGTACGCATGGGTGAGAAGTGGGAAACCTTGGTCAATGTGTCGACTATCACCAAGATGGCATCATGGTGGAGAGAAGACATGGGAAGGCCAACAATAAAGTCCATAGATATAGTATCCCACTTCCACTCATCAATCTCATGTGGCTGTAGAAGCCCACCAGGGTGGCTGTGCTCTACCTTCACCCTCTGGCACTCTAGGAATCTCGCAACAATACTATCAATCTGTAGTCTCATGCCTCACCAATGGTATAATTATCTCAAATCTATATGTAACTTCTTAACACCAGGGTGTGCTTCATAAGGTGCTTTGTGAGCATCAAGTACAATGAACTCATGCAAATCCCCACTGGAAGGTACATAGATACGCCCTCTATGACATAGTAGTCCATTGGACTCCAAATAATATTTTGAATACTTCCCCTCTAAGGGTATCTAAGAACGCACCAACTAACAAACCTCTGCATAAAAGGAATCCTCTGGCGAATGACATAGGATACATTCTCTCAAATCGGTACAAGTAGTCACAGATAAAAGCTCGTGGCGTCTCCTACTCAAGGCATCTGCAACCAAATTATCCTTCCCTTTGATGTAATGAACATCAACATCATACTCACAAAGGAACTCCATCCACCTTCTCTGTCTAGAATTAAGGTTTGACTGAGTGAAAATATACTGCAAGCTCTGATGGTCAGAATGAAGATTGAATCTATGACCTAGAAGGAAGTGTCACCACCTCACTAAAGCATGAACCACTGCAGCAAGCTCTAGGTCACGAGTAGGATAATTAATCTCTTGAGTCTTCAATTTACTAGACTTGTAGGAGATAGGTCATCCATCTTGCATAAGGATTGCCCCTATACCATCCAATGATACATCTATGCACACCATAAAGTATTCTGAAGGGTCTGGCATTCCAAGTATCGGTGCACTCATGAGGGCTCTCTTGAGCTCCTAAAAATATCTCTCACACTTCTTTGTCCACTCATACTATTTCCCTTCCTCTGAAGGGAGCTAATGGGGTGTGCTAATCTAGAAAATCCTACAATGAAGTGTCTATAATATCCTTCTAACCCCATAAAACTCCTCACCTTAGTGACACTGGTGGGTGCTAGCCAATCCATAATAGATCAGATCTTTGATGGATCTACTGAGATCCCATCACCAGATATAACATGACCCAAATAATGTACCTCAAGTTAGAAGGACACACACTTTGACAAGCTTCCAAACAACTAGTTCTCTCTCAACCTCTGCAAAACCTGTCTCAGGTGCTCCTCATGCTCCTCACTACAAGAATATATCAAAATATTGTCTAGGAACACGACCACAAACTTATCCAAGAAGGTACAAAATAATCCATTCATGAGGCTCATGAATACCATTGGAGCATTCATAAGGCCAAATGGTACCATGGTGAACTCGTAGTGACCATACCTCATACAACATGTAGTCTTGTGGATATCACTCTCCACTATTCTCAACTGATGATAACTTGACTTCAGATCTATCTTTGAGAATACTCGAGCACCCTGTAACTGATCAAAGAGATCATCGATCCTAGGAAGTGGGTATCAATTCTTAATAGTTACTTTTTTCAACTACCAATAATCAATGCATAACCTAAGTGACCCATCCTTCTTCTTCACAAAGATCACCGGTGCACTCCAAGGTGACACACTAGGTCAAATATTCCCTTTCTCCAAGAGCTCCTCCAGTTGAATCTTGAGCTCACTAAGCTCATGGGTAGTCATCCTATATGGTGCTCTTGATACTGGCTTGGCTCCTGGGAGAAGGTCTATGTGAAAATCCACTACTCTAGGTGGAGGCATACCAGGGAGCTCTGAAGGAAATACATCTGCAAACTCCTATAGGATAGTAAAATCATTGAGGGCTGACTCTCTCTGAATCCTCCTCTCTTTCACTAATGGTGATAACAAATAGCTGACATCCCTTTTGCATGCATCACCTAAGATGCATAGACGAAATCATACGAAGAGATACAGGTATCTACACTCTGGAGATCACTCTATGAATACCATGCTCATCCACTCACTTAACCCTCTTCTGTTGACAATCCATCTTGGTGGTGTGGGAATAAAGACAATCCATGCCAAGGACAACATCGTATGAGCCTATAGGGGTAATGTGTAGATAAGACATCGTGGTCATGTCTCCAATCTAAATTAGAAAATTTTGGACCATGGATCTAATTGACACCCTAGCTCCTAAGGCTAACTCTACCTCCCAAATGGCATCCTATCTAACTACCCCTAGCCTACAATGCTCCACTACATATGGATATATAAAGGAGTTAGTAGCTCCAGAATCAAGTAAAATAGTAACCATACTACCTTGTATCATACCTGCAACCTTAATAACTATAGCCTAATGCTCAGCCTTGCAGTTATCAACCACTGCAAAAACTCTATGGGCTCAACCCATGTCTCCAACTATAGGCACTGAGGTAGCCCCTCTCTGACCACCAATTGACTATCCCTATGGGAAATCTCTCTTTATATGACCCATGCCACCACAAGTGTAACATGGCCCTTTGGTCTGAATCTGTACTCCCTGTGATCTAGACTACTGTGGTCCTCCGGTCCTACTGGAGCCACTGTAACCACCCCTAGAGGACTGCTGAGTCCTAGTTGGCTGTGCCTAAGGGGTCTGTGTCCTCTGATCTTGTCTAGGACCCTGTGACTACCACTGTTTGGGCTTAGAGCCCTGATAACCCTGTGAAGGCCTCTATCTAGAATTATGCTGAGATCTCTGCTACTGAGACTATTGACCCTTAAAGGATCCTATTGAGTGAATTTGGTTCCCCTTCCAAGGGGGTCTATATTTTCCTAACTACTGGGAAGAGGGGTATCAGTGCTGAGACAGATCCTGAGACTCCTATCTAGTATGGATATCCTCGACTACAAGTGCCATCTCAACTGTCTCTCTGAATGTGGTAGGAAAGGCTAGGTGTACTGTACCCTGAAGAGACATATTGAATCCCTTAATTAAACAATGGATATGCAATTTTTTGTCCTTCATGTAATCAACATATGGAAGGAGCTCGAGAAACAGACTCTCATACTAGGTCACTATGAGACCTCTCTGCTGGAGATCATAGAACTCCTCTATCTTTCTTTGTCTAAAATACTCAGAGAGGTATCTCTCTCAGAAGTGAGCCAAAAAATAATCCCAAGTGAGTGTGTCAATACTCACTCCACCTATGGAATCCTCTTGCTCCCACCAAGTGGAGGCTTTCTCCCGTAGAAGATGGACTGCAATATGTGCCTTTAGATTACTCCCATAAGGGCGCAATCCAAAACATCATCGTAAACTTTGTAACCAGGTCTCTGCTACTGACCCATCAGTGGATCCCAAAAACAAGGGTGGCTAGAGTCACAATAACTCTTGGATCTCATTTCCAACATCTCTAGGGTGTCTCTCCTTGACACGTACCTCATGCTTAGGTGGTACTTCTAAATGATAAACCAACTCACCCTCATGATCACCATGACCCTCAACATGCCTGGATGGGGGACTCCTACTCTCTATGCTAACTCCTCTATCATCTTCTGTAATATGTACTTCCCTTTTAGGAATCTTCTGCTGAACTATGGGTGGTAGCCTCTGCTGAATTACCCCAATCAGATTCTGGAGGACATCCAAAATATTCTGGTTAGGGTTCTGAGGTGGTGGAGGTGGTTGAGGTCCATCCTCCTGTTCTACCCTAACATGTACAACTCTATGACCCCTGACCCATTGGCTAGCTCATGTGATGACATACATCCTACACAATAATTTAAGTTTAAATGATTTGAAATGTAATGGGTTTAGGTTCCTAGTGTCGAAACATGGCTTTGATACCAAAATGTCATGACCAAAACTAGGGAAAAATACACATACATTTTTTTTTAAACAGTACAAACAACTATGATGGCACAATTAGTACAAAATATGTTATGGAAAGGTGACGACATGGTGAGGTTCGTTTTTTGAGTTGCAAGGTCAATACTTAGATCGAGTTTGGGTCACAACAAGGGTGGATGCAAAGTCGGTAATTCCAACTCATTATATGGATAAAGACCCTACAGTTTAGTGCTGCAAGAACACTTGGGTCGGGTTAATAAAACTCTAGTTTTAAGATTAAACAAGGTGTGACATTAAGATCATAAACCTTTTGTTAAGAACATAAGTTAAGTTCGGTTGATCTAGAAATACTTGAATCCTCAATCCTAATTGTAACATGATCCATTTAGATCTAATACATATTACACTATCATCATTTAGTTATTTACGTCATTCAATGTATCTTTAAACATGGTCCTAGGTCACAACCTAGTTGACTAAATATAAACCTTTTTAACAACCTATCAACCTTAGTATTAACAATCAAATTAATTAACCTCATTCGATATCATTAAATTCCTAAACGAAACCCAAATTTCATTATTCTATCCCCATTAAATTTTCCTAACATAATTAAAATAAAATTCGTACAATACAATAATCTTATCCAATTTCAATACGAAAAGATGCATTTAAATTTCTTAAGAATTGACATAATTTTATGATTAATTGATAACGACAATAATAACATTATAATTCACTCCTTTTTATTCGGAAAGAAATCTTAAATTTTTAATTACACACGCATTATTTAAATAAACAATAACTCAATTAATTACCAAGAATGAATTATATCATATCCCCTAACTATACTTAAAACACATATTCATATATACAACATAATCCATTAATTATAAAATCTAATAAATTTCTACCCTATAAAAAATACATAAAACATAATTCATTTATCATTATTAACATTTAAAAAGAAACAACTAAACCACAAAATTAATTACAACTAAAAACCTATTAATAAATCCTAAACTAACTTAACACTACTAACCTACATACTAATATATCCTACTAACCTATCTAACTATCTTATCACCCCATTCCCCTAGCTCATGGCCCACTTTCCAAGTGGGTGGGGTGATGTGACAAGAGGTCAAAACATCCCCAAGATGAAAATTTTGAAATTCAAGGGAAGAGGCTACAACAAGTGTTGGGAGGCTCAAGTCTTTTTTTGGGTGCCCACCAAAGATATTTCATCAAACATAGTGGAGAGTTTTTTTTTGTTTGAAGGCAAAGGTTAATCAAAGAGGCAAAAAGTACGTAGCAAAGGGGAGGAGTGTGGGAAAGAGTGTAGTACGCATGTCAGGGAGCCATGACATGGTGGGTGGCTCCTTGTCCAAGGTGATGGTGACCCACCTTGACAACCTTGCAAAGTATATTTAATATTATTTTTTTCTCGTCATTTTTTTTTAAATTTAAAACTAAGGGCTGGTCAAATCCATCGCCCATGTGGAGGGTGAAATGGGTGTGGGGCCCACTGAATCATTAACGTAACAAGTGCATGAAATAAAATGTCTCTTATTTCTTTTTTTTTATTAATTAATTTTTATTAATCAAAGGTTTCACAAACCAAGAGTGATTAGGGGGGAATTAATATTCTAACCCCTTACTGAGCAAGAGAATGGAATATTCTCTATGGTAAAAGAGAATAAATCATTTCCCATACATTTTCCATAGATCATTTTGACTCATTTAAAAATCTGGAAGTGGTATTTTTTTTGCCCTTTTTTTTGACATTGCATTTCATTTATTTTAACATTGTTGAAGTTGAATATATTTAACATGTATTTTTATTTATGCATTATATTGAGTGGATTATTTATAAGGTATTAGTAATAGGTAGTTATTTATTTAGTGTTACAATTTGATTTAAATCTATTGTTAACATGGTTTTCTCCACAAGATTTGAGGATGCAATATCTAGTTTAAGGTATTTTGATCATATTGTTTATAAACTAAGATTGTCAAGAAGAAATTGAAGAGAATTTACACTTGAAATTTTGCAAGGTAAAACAATAGAAGACATTTTATAATTGTCATCCATAAAAATTTGAACACACAAACTTGCTCATTTTCAAAATGATTAAACTTTCATTTACATTATTGGAGTCTACAATATTAATCCATTTCATTACAAAATCCATCTTTAACATGGAAGCACAATACAAAAGGTGATACACAATGGAGAAGTCTCCAACACAATAACATAAAAAAACTTCTATGCTCCAAATCCATAATGGCTCCATCAAAAGTTTATCCAAAATATGCAAAAATAAACTTAAAAAAAACTATGGAGAGCTCACCTCCCATCCTAGGTCTCAAGAAGACCACCCTCGAGCTAGGAGAAACGGTAACCAATGGGTGAAATTCACACCATTCATGAAACAAAAAAATAACAAGATACACCCATCCAAGGCTTGCACAATAGGATTTATCTTGAATCCAAAATAAGGGTGAAGGTGGACTTCCATCTAGGAGATTCCCAAATGAAATACAAATAATAAATAAGTCTTTCCAAGGCTAAAATCCACATACATTATTCCATACATACTCCTTATCTCTCCCAAATCAAGATTAATATAATTGACATGCAAGGGCCCATACACCTTGCATCTTTTCCCTCTTCTCTCCATGAGAAGAGACTCTACACATTCATGGAGTCCAACTAACCCCTTTCCCCATCCATGGCCACTTCTTCCCTATCCAAGGGTGAGTAATGTCATTACTCCCTTCACAAAACTCCCTCATTCAAACAAAAATAAACACAATAATCATAAAATCAAACCCAAAATACCATTCCCTTATATCATAACAGCACAAAATACATAGAACACATATGCAAGAAAATGAAATACATACTAATATATTTGCATCAAAACTAGGAAAAACTTTCATGGAAATGGTGGATACCAACCTTCACAAGTGATATGGTAAAATGAGGTTTGAGAAGAGTCCAATCCCTTTTGCTTCTTTCAATCCAAAACCATAATTTTTCTAAAATTAGAGAGTGGGTGAGCACCCTCTAACTCCACAAAGGGCCTCTAAAAAACCTTCAAATCCTACCCACCCAACAACATTAATTTTATAATTGACCCCTAAGTCCTTTGGCTGTCCTATGTCCCCTATCATAAATGCAAGATTGGAAAGGAGTATGGGTTTTGGTAAAAGGTCAAGACTCGCTCCATTTTCGCAATATGTGAGTAATGGGTTATTAAGAGGGTTATCAAGGCCACTAGTGGGTTCTAGAAGTGTTAGAAATATTCCTAACCCATACCCCTATCACTAAGGTACTTGGATTTTACTAAAATTGATCCTTAGGACCACTTTTTGGCCTCTAAAAGTGACTAGAACAAAATTTAAATTTAAATAATCTAATTGGGTTACATTGCCAACCTTAGTAGACATGTCATTACATAAACACATAACAAGTTTCAAGTGACACTGTAAAATAACATAATACACTATTGACATGCCACTAATTATAGAGTGAAGACACGTCACACATACATACAATTTAGGGTCATGAATAAAATAACTTAACAACGAGGTTTGAATATCTTCATTAGATTCAACCTTGGCTTTATAGTTTGCACATATGGTTGGTTACTGATTTTTTGATAATTTCCATGGTAATTTTTCTGCACACTAATTTAAACATTAGTAGCTCAATAAAATCACACACACACACACACACACATATATATCAGTTTGTATAATCAATTGACTGAACATTCTACATTTTCATTTAATAACCTTTTTCCATTTCTGCACCTAATAACCATAACTTATTACATAATCATAATAACATAACATATTTTTCTATTTGAATTTAAAATATTGAAATAATTATCATAATGCATGCATATACCCAAAACATCATAAATATCATCAATAAGGTATACTGAAGTAATCAGCACATGACATAATAAATACTAATAATGTCTAGTCCATCAAATATAATGTCCCAAAATATCTAATCATAATGTATCAAAATAAGTGTATCAACTGAGCCATGATGGGCCAGGGTGAGGCCTCACAGCCTATTTAATCAAATCAATCCCATTAAATCCTTCGCTAAAGTAATTAATTAAAAGACATTTAATAAAACTCTCAAAATATAATTCATCACTTGCACATGAAAAGTCAATCCATGGACCAATGAGAGTTCACTCACATGGATCACTAACATGGATCAACTAAGATTCAATCCTCACCTCTCCTCACAAATTAATCTCATTTTTCCATTTCTCATTTTCTTCCATAAAATGATTGAATTTTGAGCTTAATGGGTCCTAATTTTTAGAATTCTCATTGCACTCTTATGTTGTTCATTTGGTTTTATGAATTCATAGATAATTAGACTAC
This sequence comes from Thuja plicata, assembly GCA_018584345.1. Classification (NCBI taxonomy): domain Eukaryota; kingdom Viridiplantae; phylum Streptophyta; class Pinopsida; order Cupressales; family Cupressaceae; genus Thuja; species Thuja plicata. The sequence continues at coordinate 1,236,036 of MU223576.1, forward strand.
TCTTTCATTTGTGCTTTAATGAATCATTTTTAGCTTGAATTACATGATAATAGTTTGAATTTCACTTGAATCTTCCATTCTAGGATTGAATGTGTCACTAATATAATGCATAATTTGAGGGAAAATTTATAGCTTAGATCATACTCTTTCTAGATAGGAAGCAATATCTCAGTTTCCTTGGTTTCATCATATTTTGCAATTGAATTTAATGCTTCTAACCAATGATATAATAACATATTGAAGTGTTGTGTTGTAGCTTGTAGGTACAATAATCACACTCATATTTTTGGTGCCCACCATGGGGTAGATCCCTAGATTTTAATCCATTTTTGAGCTAATTGACTAACCTTTTGATTCTGGTTTTTGCTGCAGACTTGCATTTAGTAAAAGAGGATCAAATTTGTATCAAGGGGATCACATTTAGTAAATTTGGGATCACATCCTGTATATCCTAGATCGTATCCTATAAAGGCTCACATTTGGTAAAAATAAGATCACCTTTGGGGTAAAGTCTTGCCTTTAGGATCTTTTCTCGCATTTGGTAATTCCTGGGTTGCATTTGGGAAATAAGATCGCATTTAGTAACTTCTAGGGTCGCATCTCATTGGCTTAGTTTCATAATTGATTAATTTATTTACTAATCAGCTAACCTTGTGTGTTTTTGATGAATGTGATCATGTAGCAGTCTAACTAGTTCTTGGAGGATGCTATGAAAGACCTCCTTGGCCAAAGAAATGGAGCAAAACAAATAAAATTACTAACACATGGATTTTTAGGTTGCCTTCAAAAAATTGACTAAACTTATCTTTTAATTTTCAACTTAATGCAATTTCTCTTTGATAAATAATTTGAGTAGAGAAGTATGCTCTTTTCCTTTTTGGAAAATTAGAACCTCAAACCTCAAATTAAGTTTTGAAAAGAAATTTGGCAAAATGAAAAAAATCAATTGCTCAAATTGCTTGGTTAATTTTTTCTAGGAACCTAATTTTCAAAATCAAAATTAGTTCTTAATCCAACTAGAGCATTATGCTCTTTTCCCTAGTGGAAAATCAGAGACTTAAGATGGGGCATTAAGTGATTAAATTTCATAATTCAAGGGAAAGAACTTTGTCTTGCATTTTTGATAGGAGAAAATGACATGGATAGGAGAGTATTCTCTTCTTCTTCGTGAAAAATTAAAAATATAGACTCCTAAGTTGCTAATCCTCTTTATTGATTTGAAATTTAGAGGGCCTATCAGTTGAGGGAAAAATCTCCCAGGAATGACCCAAGTGAAGACAGGTGAACGCCAACCCTTCCATCTCACTATAATCAAAATGATTCCTTGAGGATAAACTATTGGAAGACGTAATCATTTTTGTCTTTGTAATTTTGACTATCATTCATTGGACATGCTTGGATGTGTGTAGAGAGGAGCCGCTTGAATCTTTCTTGCGAGACTATACTCATCTAGGAACTCATAGGGCTATACACCTTAATTTTTCCTTGTGCAATTCTATGGGGACGGTTATGAATGGATTTCCTAATTAGACACTTTATGGTAGTGACCACCTAATTCACCCCCAAAAGGTGATAATATTGTGCAAGGAGAATAGTAACCTCCCCAAGATACTCATCATTTTATGCCCTTACTTGGATTTGAAGTTAGATAATATGACATCATGAATGGAGCCATTGCGTGCTTGGTGATGGTCGTATTCTGATTAGCATTTTAGTGTGTACCTAAGCCTATGAGAAAATATTTTCATGCTACGCCATTAGTATAGGAATAAGTGTGTTTGGTTCTTAATAAAAATGCTTGATGTGTCAAAATTGCAATAAAAAGATAAATCCCCTCAAAAAAATCAATATTTTGACAGTCACAGATATTTTTCACTACTTCAGACACTCTAGAATTTGTCAAAAAGACCTTGGAATCAAAAAAAATTTCATGAATTTCCAAACAAAGTGGTAAAATTTAAAAATTCCATCAGAAGGTTATATTAGGGATCCTGGATCGCATTTGGTAAAAATAGAGTCGCATCCTGTGAACAAAGTCACTTTTGGTAAATCCTGGATCGCATCTGGTGAACAAGAACACATTTAGGAAGAACAAGATCACATCTAGGAAATCAAGGATCATATCTTGTTAGTTGCATATGGGATAGAGGGTACTTGTACACATTTTAGAATCAGGAACTTTATAGTTTTAGATACCCTTTTTGTTTGTCAGTTGGAATTTTTTGTTCTTGTTGGTCCACCTAACATTGTTTCTCAGTCAAATTGAAATATTACCTTGCATGTTCTTTAGGGTTATCACAATTGATCCCAAATCATGTTGTCACTTTACTAAATAAATCTTCTTGATTCCCATCTCACTATTAGGTCATTCTAACCCTTTGACATTGGAATCAATCACTTTGAAACAACTTGGAAAAACATATTTGGACAATTCAGAAATTCCTTTTGGCACTATTGGAACAATTTTGACAAGATTGATATCTCGCTTTCATGGTTAACACAAGAACAAAACAATATCTCATTGATGATTTAGAAAGACCTTTAAGATTTCTAAAATTTCAAGAAGGAGAGACATCTTGAGAAAACCCTTTCTCTGATTAAGACTCACCTAACATGGATGTACCTAATAGATAATGGAGTGCTGCCTTTGATGAATATGATCAAGATGATAACCAATATGAAAGAGAAATTCAAGAAGAAAGAAATTAGGACACTCCTTTGTTTTACTCAAATATTGATGAAGAAATATTGGAATAAGAATCCAATAAAATCAAAAAAATTAGGAAGTTTCCAAAGACCTTAGAGATAATCATTGAAGAAGAAAAAGAAAAATATTTTCTCCACCTATCTTCTCTTGGGGTTAAACTTCCCAAAGATTATGATGTCAAACAATTGAAATCTGAAGAGATACAAACACCCATATCAATCCTCGAGCTAAAAAATATATCAGATGCAAATGAATCTCATAACGCTTAACAAAGAGAAGAGTAAACCAATGAAGAAATACTCACTGGAACACATATGTCTATTCCCATTTAATAAGAACTTTCAAATGGTGCCTTTTCCACCAAACAAGACAAGACCATAGTATGCAAAATACATGAGAGAATTGAATTATCATGATCATGTGAGATAATTTTGCGCATTGAGTATCAAATTTATGCATGAACCAATGTACTTGATGAGACTATTTCTGGCAAGTTTTGGAGGACAAGCCATGGAATGGTTTTCTAAACTAACACCTAGTATACAAATGTTTGAAGAGTTAATTCAAATATTTTTCCAACACTACTCCTATAACATAAAACACAATGTTACCATGATGGATCTTTGTAATACCAAATAAAGAATAGGTGAATCCTTCACACATTTCTTGCAATGATGGAGGAAAATACTTGCAAGGTACTCATGAAAAATACCTAAATTGGAAAAGATGGAGATCTTCATAAATAACTTAGTACCTAAAATGAACTATGTCCTACAAATGCAAGATTCTTCTAGTTTTGAAAGAATGATTAAGAACGTTATTTGTGTTGAAGAGTTTATGGTCAAAAAAGGAGAAATCATGCTTTCTAATGACAAAAAATCCTCTAACAACTATAACTACAAACCTAAATGGTGGAACAAGAAAAAAAAATGTTGTTAATGATAGAGTGGTGGAAGCTTCAAATATGAACGTTAAACTGGATGTGTTTAATCTTACAAACAACCTACAAGAAAGAAAAGAAGCTAAGGTAACACCAAAAACACCACAAGAAAATAATGATACCAACAAGAATAAGCCGTGGGTGTCTAGACCACAATAAAAATTTACTCCATTGGGAGAACCTCTTGAGATGGTTTTGAAAACTCTCTTCATAACAAAATTTTTACTTTATCAGAGTCAAAACCTTGGGAACCAGAAGTAAAACCAAGATGGTGGAACGATAATGCCTATTGTGAGTTTCATAAATCCAAAGGACACAAGACCAATGATTGTGTCAAACTCAAGCATGTTATACAAAATATCATCGATGGATTAAAAATCAAAGTGGAAGGGCACACATCTAATAAAGATTACACAACCTATAATAAACCATTTCCCAATTATGAAAAAGGAGATTCCTCTAAAAAAAAAGGAAATGAAGTCAACTACACCTTTTCTCATAACAATAATGTGACCAATATGTTGGACATAAAAAATGAATCAATCAATGTGATCACTATCAAAGGTGTCAAGGAAAAGTCGACACACTCAAATGTGGTAATATGAAGCCAAGCACAAATTACAATCAAAGGGATTAATTCCTCATCCAAATAGGAAACATCATCCAAACCACCTATTGTCACAATTCTAAAACAAGCAACATCAAGATAAATGGTTCCCATACCATCTACTAACTATAACTTGGTGGACCAATTGCAAAGAACCTCGACTCAAATCTCTATATTTCGGTTGCTAAAAATCTCTTCGGTGTATAGCGAATTTCTTGAACAAGCCCTGAATTAAACTAATGTTCCAAAGGACATAGATTTAGAAAAATTATAAGCAATGGTTAATCACATATCAACTCCATATTACCTCTCTTTTTCAGAAGAGGATGATAAATCTTTGACTCATCCCCATAATTAGCCTATACACATTGAATTTTTGATCCACAAACACTGTGTAAAATGTGTATTAATAGATGAAGGCGTGGGTTTGAATATATGCAATCTCGATCTGGTCAAAGCATTGGGTCTTTCAGAACACACAATTGATTCAAGGAGTAAGATAACCATCACGACCTATGATGAGAAGGAAAGGTCATCCAAAGGACTAGTTATTTTACCAATAAGAATAAGGCCAATACCTATAACATATTTCTAGGAGACCTTGGATACATGAAATGAAAGCGGTGCCATCTACTTACCACCAATGTATCAAATTACTATAGACAATGGAGTAGAAGTAATAATTCCTGCAGATTCAAGCTACACTTGTTACAACATCAAGGAAGATAGTATGGTTCCTCACAAAAAGGAAGTTCCAAAAGAGTTCCCATCAGAAACCTCCAAAGACATGGTGATGATAAGCTTTGGAAGAACGTTAAAACTTGAAGAAACTAGAAATTGGATACAACACCATCATTGGCTGAAATTCCCATATCTCCAAGATCATATGGGAGATCCTCCCTATCATTTTCACCTTATAACTCAAAAGGAGAAGTTATTCATGAACCCATTGGTATGGTTAGAGCTACAACCTCTCAAGATGAAGAAAAGGAAGATAAAGTAGTCTTGGCATGGCTCTATAAAGGGGAAAATGAGAAAATGAAGTAAAACATGTTGATATATCTCTCAAAAAATATGGAAAAGGTTATGATCTTCTCAAAAAAATGGAATACAAAGGGAAGGGACCTTTAGGAGATAAAGGAAAAGGACTCATTAAGCCAATCCATATGGGATTTAGGGACACTAAGGAAAAGATAAGATTAGGATTCAATAAAAAATCATAACATCCTACCTCAAGAGATGGTCCAATCTTTGATAAAGGAAGTGACAAAGGTGAAGAAGAAGTTGAACTCATACCCTAGACATATGAAAGATTACTACATATAGGTACTAAGAACCCAGAATACCAAGGACAACAATATGTACCTACTTTTGGAGAACAACTAGAACACCATGTTCCCTTGTTGTCACAAACTAATGTCCAATAATTATAAGAGGAAGAAGAAGAAGATTCTCTAGGGCTCAACAAGATAAGGAATACTATGAAGAAGCACATCAAGAACAAGAAGAATAAATAAGCAGGAAAGAAGAAGCAAGTAGCTCAAACACTCTTGAAGATTTATCTTCTATAAGACAAACAAAATATACACCCTAACTGGGGGAAATTGGTGAAAATTTCACATGTCTTAGATCTACCACACTTTGATTCACAAATGACCAATAGGGTACACCAGATTATTATTGTTGAATTTCTAGATCAATCTGATGATAACATGATAGAGTCACATGATTATGAATGGGATCAAATGTATGATGCTACCAAGGATATTGAGGTAGAAGTGATCCATATATTTTCACCTTTACTAGAAAGGGGAGAGAGTTCTAATACTACCCACAATACAAGTATTGTCACAGAATTGGATGAGGTGGTGATGCCTAGTATAATTGATGCAGACACATGCATCTGAATAGGACAAGAGGAGTACCAAAGGATATTATATAACTTCTATATAACGAGAGAGAGAGAGAGAGAGAGAGAGAGAGAGAGAGAGAGAGAGAGATCAAATGATACATTTCTAGAGTTAAGTTCGCATAACACTAAAAATGAATCTAATAATGATGATCTGACTCTTAATGATCTAAACACTATAGAAGCTAACTTAAAAAAATTTTAATCATTAGTTAATAGTTTTGACACTAATGCAATGGTGTCCTTAGAATACTATGAATCACTATCCTTGGTAAATCCTAAACTAATTGATTGGACAAACTCAGAACATACTCCTATAATGAGATTTCCCAATGACTACACTTTAGCCTATTATCTGAATGCTTGTGAATCCTATCCCTCTTCCACCAATTCAAGGAGCATGAATATAACAGAGGAGGATATCAAGTTTCTTAGTCAAAAATTTCAAATTAAAAAAAAGAAAAGAACTGATGGTGAAAACCACATTGCGGCAGTATCAGATTCTAAAAAAGTAAAAATAAAAGATGCATCTGATGGTGAAAACCTCTCAGAGGTGCCAAAAGATGAGATTCTTGATATCCTCCCCGAGAACTTTCAAGAATGATCTTTAGTCCTCATAAAACCAGCACAATCAATTAATCTGGGAATGATCTCCATCTTGCACAATCTCTATCAAAGGAAGAAAATGCACAATTCAATAAGTTTCTTAAAGAGAAAAAGATCAACTTTGCATGGTCTTATACTGATATTCCTAGATTAGATCTTGAATTAATAATACATCACTTACCTATAGCTCCTAGGCTAAAACTTGTCAAACAAAAATTAAGAAAGATGCACCCACATGTAGCATTATTGGTAAAAGCAAAGCTAGAAAAACTCTTAAAAGCTGGATTCATAAGTGTCATTTCTTATGCAGGATGGATTCTAATTTAGTCCCAGTTTCTAAAGAAAAAAAGTCTATCAAAATTTTCATAGACTTCAGGGATTTAAACAAATCTTGTCCTAAAGATGATTTCCCACTGTCAAACATTGATATGATCATAGACCTCACGATAAGATATGAAATCTATTCACTCATGGATGGATTTTCAGGATAGAACCAAATAAAGATCACCCCTGAAGACGAAGAAAAGAAAACATTTACATGTGCATGGGAAAAATTTTGGTGGAATGTAATACCCTTTGGGCTAAAGAATGTTGAAGCCACATATCAACGAGCTGTGACAACAATCTTCCATGAAATGATACATAAGAACATGGAGGAATATTTGGATGATACATTAGCCAAGTCAAAGATCAGAACAAATCCCATTGAAGACTTGAGAAAGATACTAGATAAAATGGAACAATTTCAGCTAAGGATCAATCCAAAGAAATGTGCATTTGGAGTTCAACTAGGTAAGCTCCTAGGATTCATTGTATCAACCAAAGGAATTGAGGTAGACCTATAAAAAGTGAAAGCGATCATGGATATGCCACCTCCTAGTAATATAAGTAAAATGAGGACTCTCCAAGGAAGACTCCACATGTATCAACTAGCAGATAAAATGCAAACTTTCATGAAATTGTTACATAAATGAGTGCTTTTCAAATGAGATGAGCATTGTGAAAATAACTTCAAGGAACTAAAAGATTATTTGGCTAATCCTCCTATCTTAATGGAACATGTTCATGGAAAGCCATTTTTACTCTATATTTAAGCTATGACTACATCACTTGGAGTATTTCTAGCATAAGAGGATGATACCTGAAAGGAAAGAGTGATTTATTATATCAGTAGGAAATTGGTATCTTATGAACTCAACTACAGTATAATTGAAAAGGCTTGTCTAGCAGTTGTTTTTGCATCTCAAAAGTTAAGACACTACATGCTCTCTCATAGAATGAAACTCATTGCAAAGATTGATCCTCTCAAGTACCTCTTGAGCAAGACAACATTAACAAGAAGGCTAGAAAAATGGGTTCAAATAATTAGTGAATTTGATATAGAGTATGTAGATAGAAAAGATGTTAAAGGGAAAGTGCTAGCCAATCAACTAACTGATTCACCAGTGCAGGATGCAACACCATTGATAATAGAGTTTCCAAATGAGACAATGATGCACTTAACATAATATCCATGGAAAATGTACTTTGATGGTTCCTTCACACAATAAGGATCCAGAGCAAGGGTATTGTTTATCACACCTCAAGGTTACAAGATACCAAAGGCATAAAAAATGATGTTTCCATGCACCAAAAATATTTCAGAATATGAAGCATTGATAAATAGTCTCAAGCTAGCCATGGAATGGAAAATCATAGAGTTACATATGCATGGTGATTCTCAACTCATTATCAATCAAGTAAATGGAGAGTACACAAAAAAAGATGAGAAGATGATGCCCTATAAGTAGATGGTCGAAGACTTGAAGAAGTAATTTGTGTTTATCACATTTCAACAAATTCCAAGAACAGAAAATAGAGCTGCAGATACAATAGAAACACTAGCATCCATGTTACAACTGGAGGAACATCAATTCCACTATGACTTCTTGGTGCAATAACTATCCTTTCTTGCATTTGACACACCTGAATCCCAAGTTATTTGCGCCCTAAACTTCCAATACCAATCTAGATATACAAATATAACTACCTATCATATGGATCAATCTTACCTAATAGCTTGTCCATAAATGAAAAATGAGCCTTAATTAGGACAACATCATGTTATGTACTCATCACTACTACCTTATATAGATGAGGTCTTGATGGCATGCTACTTAGGTGTTTAGAACAAGAAGAGTCTGATCACACATTAAAAGAGGTCCATGAACGTGTGTGTGGATCTCACTAGAACGATTTTTTCATAAGCTAAGAAAATCGTAAGGGTATGATACTATTGGACTAGAATGGAGAAAGATGTAGTTCAGTATGTCAAAACATGTCAAAAAATTCAAATACATGGAAATATTATCCATGCTCTAGCCATGGAGCTCATATCATTTATCACACATTGGCCATTCGAGCAATGGGTCTTTGATCTTGTTAAAAAAATCTATACCAATTCTTTAAGTGGACACAAATACATCGTCATGCCTACCAAGTATTTCAAAAAGTGGGTCAAAGTAGTGCTACCAATCAAAGCCACTGGAAAACAAGTAGGTATGTTCATCTTGAACTACATCATCTGTAGGTACGGGATAACCTTATCTATTGTAACAGACAATGGGGGAAATTCAAGAACCAAGACATTGATGACCTTTGTACGCAGTTTCACATTACTCAACATTTCTCTTTAATATATTATCCTCAAGGTAATTGAGAATCTGAGGCTTCAAACATGAACATTCTAAAACTCATACACAGAACTGTGATTAAATCTGGCAGAGACTGGCATTTACAATTAAATCCAACACTATGGGCTTACAAAACAAGCATCAGAACACCAATAGGAGCCATGCCATTTTCTCTTGTCTATGGCATAGATGAAATTTTACTAATTGAAGTGGAAATATCTTCTTTGCAAGTATCCCTCCAAGTTCTTATCATAGATGAACAATACCACATAGATAGGGTTCAAGAACCAGAGATTTTGGATGAGCGCAAACAACAAGCATTTGATCACCTAAAAGTTTATAAGAAAAGGATGTCAAAAGGTTATAACAATAAAGTAAAGCTATGATAGTTTTAAGTGGGGGACCTCTTTCTAAGAAAGAATCCTAAGAATCAACCAAACAAAGAATAAAAATGCAAGTTTGAACCCAACTGGTTGGGGCATTATATTATCACAATAGTTTTTGGGACATGACCTTATCAGTTAGCTGCACTTGAAGGATATATTCTTCATGATCCTATGAATACTCTACACTTGAAGCGATTTTATGCTTGACATCTAGCCGAAGGGATTGTACAATAAAATTCATCCTGAGAAAATACCAAAAATAGTAAAAATTTGATCCTGAAGAAATCCCAAAACAATGGAAAAGAGAAAAATAAAAAAAATAGTGGAAAAAGTCCCCAAAAAAGGTATTCTTGGGAAAAACCTGGCAAACAGGCGCCTTGATACTATAAAAAAAAGTGAAAAAGAGAAAATGAACAAAAAAATTGAAAAACAAGAAAACGTGCCTTGGCAAAAACTTGGCAAACAGGCATCTTGGTAGAAAAAATATAAATTTACTGAGTAGTGAAAAGTTGGAAAACATGCATCACTTGTAATCAGTGCTCCATCTATTAATGTACTACTTGCACAAATCCTTCACGGTCATGTCTTTGAAATCAATTGAACCTGAACTCTTCAAGAATGTACTTTCCTTGCCTAGAGTTTGTCTATATTTGTGTCTTAGGAATATACATACTACACTGAGGGCATCTCTACCAACATGTTCAGTCGGTAGTTGTTGGTTGCGGGGTCATCCTAGGTCCTTTTCTAGGAAATTTTTCCAGTACAAATAGTATTTCTTCAATACTTGAATCACAACAACTTGGTCACTATCACAAACAAAGGTGTTTCTTAAAAACCACCTACCTGTAACAGACATCATACTAGTGTTTCTCAACACTTTAATCCTACTAGTGTTTCTCAACACTTTAATTGAATAGTGTTTCTCAACACTCCATTGGATTGCAATTGTTGATATTATCTCACTCACTCAGACACATATAATCATTGCTAAAATCCAAGCTGCAATTGATGATTTCTCTACTATGAATGAATAATGGATCAAAGGTGTTCTTAAAAAACACATAAACACATATAGACTGATCTTGATTTGATTATGACTATTTTCATGTTCTGATGATGTTTCAAAGTAGGGGCATATAAATTTTTGTGAATTTTCTTTGTCTGATTATCAATTGTTGCTTGTTATGTTTTCCAAGTTACTCCATGATGTCTATTAAATGAAAAGAGTCACAAGGACAGGGGGAATAAAATTTTATTGGTTTTCCACATGTGGTTATTTCTTCAATAATCCTACACACTTCACCTAATCTAGATGTTTATGATAAGAGCTTCCAACATGAGTGGATATCTACATATATCTCGATCCTTTTTATGTGTAAACTACGGCGAGGTTGAATCAATTTCCTTGACTATTTCTAATCAATGTCTAAGTAAGCTATATGACACATTATGTACCAAGGACATGAACATTAAAGGTCATTGTGGGTTACATATCTTACATTGTACATGAATAGAAGATGATTCTTAAAATCAAAAGGAGATAACTGACAAGTCATCCTGGCCTCTATGAATTGATGCTAAGGTCTATTTTTGACATTGCATCCAACTAAGGTAGTATTCATACTCTCATGATACTTCCTTGGTATCAGTGATAGTTGTATTGACCGATGATGTTCGTTACACAAACACCCTATGATAATATCATGCTAAGTGTAAAAAGATCAGTGACAATCCTAGAGACTTGCATTTAGTTGCATTTAAGTTTGCATGATTCATTTGAAAACATAAGTACTTGAGATCAAAATGATTTCTAGTTTCATTCAAATCCAAGTTTACTACTTCATTTATTTATTGATATATTTGTGTCATCTCTGAAACCCTAAGCAGACTATCAGTACTCTATTTTTTTCTTCTCAGATCTATCAGGAATGAAATCGAACACGCAGAGAGTATCACTCACAACATAGTGAAATTTTTGTGACAATCCCCAACAAATGCATAATTTATTTATACATACAGAACATGATTCACAAGTTATACACAATCATTTTTTCAAGGTTCTATGTCAACAAGCTACACATCACATATTTAAAATCTTGGTCATACATAATTTTATCATGCTCATAATTACATTTCAAAGTAGTCAACTTGGTAAAATTGTATTTTCTCTTAACACATTTTTGATCCATCTCATTTTTTAATTAATTCTTATTGATCCAATCAAGTTTTCCATCGATCTATCATTCTAAAGAGGGATTTCATTATTATTTCCATCAATTTCATTCCCGAGGGGGCATGATCACACTAAAAGTAGATCAAATTCTTGCTCAAAAAAGACAAAATGAATTCATAATAAAAAAACAAGGGGCATGGCAGTTTGCTTTGATCAAGTTGAGACTATTGGATAGAAGGATTCAATGATAAACAAGCTAGATATCTATGTCTACAATCTCTCATATCTTTATCAAGCTCTTAGCAGCTTTGTACTGACCTTCGTTCGATCAAGTTTGGAGTAAGTATTGTCAATTCTCATTCGATCAAGTTCATAATTGATATCTTAGAGATCTCAGTAGCTTCATACTGACCTTCATTTGATTAATTTTGAATTCAATTCTATCAGTCTTAGTTCAATCAAGTTCAATATTGGTGTCATCAGCTAAATTTTGTTCGAGTTCTCAAACTTTCTGAAGTCAACATCAGCCATTCTTTCAATCAATGCACTACTTGTACATCAATGCGATCCTATTTTCCCTAATTTGGTCTACTCTAAATAGAGACCCTATTTTCCCTAAATATGATCATACCCTCAATTATGTCAACCCAACTATTTGATTATTGGCATAATTCATTGAAAATCAAAATAATCTCTCAAATCAAAGTGATTTCATCACTACCTGACAGTAATTACCTTGGCCTATTTAATCAAATCAATCCCATTAAATTCTTTGCTAAAGTAATTAATTAAAAGGTATTTAATAAAACTCTCAAAATACAACTCATCACTTACACATGGAAAGTCAATCCATGGACCAATGAGAGTTCACTCACATGGATCAACTAAGATTCAATCCTCACCTCTCCTGAAAAATTAATCTCAACCCTACATTTCTCATTTTCTTGCATAAAAGGATTGAATTTTGAGCTCAATGGGTCCTAATTTTTAGAATTCTCAGTGCACTCTTATGCTGTTCATTTGGTTTCATGAATTCATAGCTAATTAGACAACTCTTTCATTTGTGCTTTAATGATTCATTTTGAGCTTTAACTACATGATAGATAGTTTGAATTTCACTTGAATATCCCATTCTAGGATTGAATGTGTCACTGATATTATTCATAATATGAGGGAAAATTTATAGCTTAGATCATGCTCTTTCTAGATAGGAAGCAATGTGTCATTTTCCTTGGTTTCATCATGTTTTAAATTGAATTTAATGCTTATAACTAATGATATAATGAAATATTGAAGTGTTGTGTTGTATCTTGTAGGTACAATAATCACACACATAGGTATTAGCCCCATAAATGATTTATGAATTCAAGTTTATTCTTTAAGACCATAAATAAGGGTTTTAAGGTTTAAGGGTTTCATAATTTTTGATGCTTTGGAACAAGTGATTCACCCCTCCCTCTCTGTTGTTCACTGCCATATTTTATACAATTGGTATCAAAGCTTGGTCCCTTAAAGGAATTTTAACTTCTTGAGGGTGATCCTAAGATAGAATATTATAAGAGGGATAATACAAGGTTTTATGGCACGAACTAAACTTTATGGAAGATTTGCATGATAGTTCATCTCAGATGCATTGATGAAGATTGTTGAAAGATTACAAAGTCAACCTATAATTCTCCTATAAATTCTAATACTCTAGATGAGATTAGAGATTCCAAAGAAAATATCAAGGAAAAGGAAGATTTGTTGAGTTACTTGACTGATTCTGAAATGAAAATTGTCATAGAATTGGAGACGGCTAATGAGATTTGGGAGAAGTTGCAGACCTTGTATGAAGGAGATAAGGAAGCGAAGGTTTCAAAGTTGAAGATTTTGAAGGGAAAGTATGAAGCCTTGAAGATGAGTGAAGATGAAAATATTTCCTCTTTCATGCTTAGGGTGAATGAGGTGGTGTGTGTTATCAGATTTGTTGGAGATGTTTTGGAAGAGGAAGATATTGTTGCTAAAATATTGAGATCCTTACCTCTTTCCTATAGACACAAAGTTTTATCTATTGAGGATATTCAAATAGTGAAAAATATAACAAGAGACAAATTGGTTGGTAAGATTACTACTTTTGAGCTAAGTGAATTTTGTGGTGCATTGCCTAAGGTAGAATCAACATTCAAATCTATTGTTTCTTGAAGAGAAAATAAAATATCCGATCCAGGAGAAGGATCCACAAGGAGATTGTCAAGAAATGAGAAAGAAATGAAAGATTTTGAAGAAGAAGAAACAAAACTTCAAGAGTTGGAAGCAATGATTACTAGAAGATTGCCAAAAGGTGTTAGGATTGAGGAACATTAAAGCGGGGTGGAAATTAGTGTTCTAGCACTTTTTATCTTATTACATTGATTGTATAACCATAAACCAAATGTAACTAAAAATAAACAACAAAAACCTAAGAAAAGCATCCAAAACATTATGACACCATGATTTTTATCATGGAAACCCGGTTAAGAGAAAAACCAGGGTGGGGATGGAACCCACAAGTAATTAATTATGTAGAAATAAGTGACCTTATTAAATTTTTGAGTACATAGGATAATGCACATGCATTAAGGCTTACAACCTAGAGCTCACTTCTTAGATTACAACATAAAATGAGGCTCACTTCCATACAAAAGGAATGGATAACAATCCAATAAAATGAAACTGATAAATAACATAAACTATGCCAGGATAGTTCTGTGTAAGTACAATGTAAATCTACTTATCTGATATTCAAACCCCTCATCACTTATCCATCACACATACACATTATATCAATATATTATCCAACTATCGTATACATAAATCACCACAAAAACTCAAGCTTATATATTATATCTATCAACAAAGCTAATAACTCCAACTGTCAGCCTCAAGAAGAATATGAGTAGCGTGTGAAGTGTAGGCCAAATCCAACCTCAAAATGTGTTCCTAACCTTTAAAAAAATAATATATATCATACAATTCGTCTCTATCATATCCAACTATAAAACTGATTGGATCATCGATCTGATAGGAGTATTGATCAATCCAATAACCAACTGTCTCTATTCTTCACTGTACTCTGTATACCAGATACTCAGAAAGATATAAATTGAATAAGTGATAACATTAACTCCTATGAAAATAAAACAAGGTAGACAATACCTCTCTAAATTTCCTCCTAGGTTCACACCTCAAAAATTGATCATACATTCTGTACCGATCCATATACCGAACCCTATATATTGTGTTAGCTAGTTATCCCATACTTAGCCAAATCTGCACTCTAACATTTGTATCATCATATTATGCTAAGTAACCTTTGAAATTGAGTATGGTTTCCATCAATGAAAATATATAGTCTAATAAGAACAATGTCTCTTGCCAACAATCTCCCCCTTTGGCATTGATGGAAACACTTAGCAAAAATTGACTAAGTGTCCAAACAAAATGCCAAACTGCCAAACTCCAAAAACATTTCTCCCTAACCAAAATTATGTACTCCCCCTATGGTGAATAACTAATTTTTATATCCTTATCTCTCCCCCTTTGACATCAATGAAAAATGTCTAAAATAAAACCAAAATTGTTCTACCAAAATCCTATATCTCTGGTATAAACAAGTATACAATATATACTTATAAAAAATTTAACACATCAGAGAAAGTGTTTCTTATAGCTGCCAAATCAATATCCTAGATCTTCCACATGCTCTCCACAATCTGAATCTATCCACATAAGGCATTTGAAATATTTTCTACAACTTTAAGATCTGATACATAAGGATGTGAATAAGCCACCTCTGCGTCCTTTAGGCTATTGAACAAAATATCTAACTTTGGTGTGAGATGGATAAAGTTGATAAGGGATCATATGTTCTTGATATCTTACCCAACTCACCCTCTCTCTCCTTTAAGATATTTTCAATACCAACAACATGCTTGAGATGATCAATGCATGCTCTAAATATGTTTCCACCTTCAGTTAGAGCATCCTTCAACTATTTTATGCCTATCCCCAAAGATGTTCTATCTTGTGCAATATAAGAATTAAATTCATCATGTCTTTTCTTATCAAACTCATTCCTCACCTTTACTAAAGTTGAATCCTCCAAAGAATTAAAGTGTGAATCTACTACATTTAATAACCTTTCCAACTGACCTGATAGAGAATCATTCTTATTTGTTGCAGAGGTCAACATGATCTTTCTCAAAAAATGAGATGTAAGAGTAAGCAACTCGCTATCTTTATTATGTGACCTCAAGATATGATTCTTTGCTTTTGTATGAGCTACAATAACAATATTCATCAACTATTCATGGATGAGAGTGTCCAACTTAATTGGACCTTGAATGATTTGCATTTGCTCCAAATTAGTAAAGTCTTTTTCATCTACTTCCTTTGTAATGTTTCTTTCCTTAGTCTTTGCAAATATATTATCAATTTTTTTTACCTCCATCACCTCATAGGTTTGAACTATACCTTTATATTTTTCCTTATCTTTCTCCTTATCCTCTTGTGCTTCAACATCCATTTTTTCATCATCAATTATCTGAACATAATTAACTTCTTCAACTTTCTCTTTCTCCTCACCAACCACATAGTCTTTTTCAGATAAATTTAGAGGAATAACATTAGGTTAGCATTCATTTTCTGTCATGGATTGCACTAAACAAGTAATTGGAAATCCACCAATAAACACATCAGGCTCTTCATTTTTCATTTGAATAGGTGCATCCATAGTGTCTAATGGTTCAAAATATGTTTCCTTCTCACCGTCCTTTGGTACAACATCACATTTTTTGTCAATTAGAATTTTAGTCATCACATTCTATGTCTCCTCTTCTATCTCATCAATATTATTGAGTGTTGTTTTTACACAAAGAAATAGTTAGGAATAAGTGATATAAATTCCCCTCTTAAAAGAGTGAAAAAGTAGCTCCCAAGGTTCTCAATGTTCATGGTACAACCGCGTGGAGGCTCAATCAAAGATAAATGTGAAAGTTCACAAGGATGCCTTTCCTAGTTCAATTCAAATCAGGCTGAAACAATAGATTCTTCAAACACTTTTTTGTTTACCTCTATGATTTTCCAAAGAAAACTTTAATGGACATCAATCATCAATGAATCAATGTTGAGAATTAAATATCAAAGAATTGGAAAACCCACAAAATATAAATTATAATAACTCACGATTCATATTGGGTGGATGCAAATGTCAATGGAATTTAAGTAAGAGTGGAAGATTTCTCAAAATTTATCAAATCGTAGAGCTACCTGAATGTACACACACACAAGACAAATTTATCCTCAAGAAAAAATAAGTAAAACCTTGAAATATTTTCCACAACAAGTATATTCATTAATGATTAATACCAAACTATCAATTTGTAGAAGCAATCACAAAGGAAACACATTTGGTTCTTGAAATTATGAAAAAAAATTCTCAAAATTTCACATAGATGGAAGACTTTCACACCATGAATGCAACACCAAAATGTATGAAGTTTATATTGAAAATTATCTAACCCTAATTACATTATAGAGAAGAGTTTATATATATATATATATATATATATATATATATATATATATATATTACATTCATAAATTATGAATCCCGTAACTAGAGTTTCTAGCCATGCAAAAATAGCGAAATAAAAATAAATCTAAAGTTTAAGTACAGAAAAACACTCCTAAATATTTTTTTATTATGATGAAATGGATTTACATCCATTATTACATCAAAATCATGCAAAAAATGATCTCCAATCACATCCAAATTTGTAGAGGAAGACTACAGTTCCACCATTTTTTTGAAGAAAAAAACACCTTCATATTGGGTCCAAACTTTGATCCTAACACCCAAGATTGATGGAGAAAGGTGCTTATATGTCATAAAATTGATTGAGAACTCTCTAAAAGATAAAAATGCCCCATACCATGTGATCTAGAGCCCCAAAAAACTGATTTTTCTCAAAAATATGATTTTATGCATTTTCAGGGTTGAAAGGGCTCTGAATCTTGAACACTCGGCTGCCTTTGGAGATGAATGAAGACCAAAATACTAATGAAAAATATGAAATCAACAATTAGTGTTGAGGGATCACATATGGATGAGATTATTGAAATCTTTAAATAACTTCATCAAATTCACCAAAACCAGGAAGTTTCATGAACTTCAAGTGAGCTTGCCACCCCTTCAGGAAAGATGTAAGCTGAGAACCAAACCATAGCATCTCTTTGACATGATTCATTATCTCCCTCATATATTCCTTTGCATAGATTTTTTTTATATCATCTTCCATGTTCAACGCTACCATAATCCCCATGAATTGTTGAACAATAGTTTTTGTGGAGTATGATTTTTCTTGGTCCTCATCTTGATATATTTACAAATGAATTCCATAAAAGAAATTTTCTATCGCTTCTACCAATAAAAATACACCTTTTATTTTCTTCTCAATATTTGCAATCCTTTTTTGGTAGTCCTTGATGGAAAAACTGATGGCGGTTATCCACATGTTAAACTTATCCAATTTTGAGCCTTCATATATTTTTACCAAAACTTGAAAACTTTGTTTCCTGATTTTCTTCAAGTCCTTTAATGTTTATTACCATAACTCTATACAATTTTGAATCCCATATTTCTCTCCATCTAAAAAATCTATGAGCTGGGTTAGTTCTATGACTATTATTTTGAAGTGCCTTAAAATAATATGAATTGTCTTAGTGCTAAATATTTCTAACTTCACCTTCCAATTAGTACATGCCTTTACAGAAGAATTAGGAATTCATGATGATTCTAAAACTTCTCTCTTTTTGAGCACCACCTGCAATGATGCCTCAGGTTTATTTTGGTTAATGAGACAAATTATTTGAGAAATATAGTGCTTAAGGACTTTATTTTTTTGATATAGACCTTGAATCTTATTCTTGCCTTCCTGCAAATATGTAAACAATTGGCTAAATCCTAATGGTACTAATAAATTACCACCTTCTCTAGTTGGTTCTCCCAAATCCACCTATTCCATTATATAATCATCATGTGTGACTTCATCTGCACTAATATTTGGAGTAGGTAATTCCACCCGAGGCTTCTATTTTCCACTCCTGTCTATGGTTACATATGACATCCTTTTTTATTTTTGTATGAGCTCTCATATATAGAATGCTTAACCCAATTAAGATAGATCAATATCCTCAGATTTTGTATATGTCCTCTTCCTAGTTTGGAATTCCCTAGCCAACCAAGTGGGCTTAGAGGAAGCTATAAGTGGTTTATATGGAGCCACATTCATCATTGATGTCCCAATTTTTTTCCCTTCATCTCCTTCCTCTTCATGTTCTTCTTGCTAGGGAGTTTTCTCCTTTTCCTCAAAAGATGAAAGTTCTACAAGCTCCTCCCAAAGCCACTCATTGGCTTATCTTTCTATTTTGGCACTTTCTCTTCCTATTTCTATTGTTTCTTCTCCAATTATCCTTGAATTTCCCAAACATGTGAGTGAGGTGGAGGCAAATTTGACTGTACATGTGGTTTCTTTTCCACATGTGCTGATCCATCACCCTTAGTCTCCTCAGTTTGCATACCTCTATGAATTTATCCTTATTCCAATCCTTCTTGGGTGGCTATATTTGTTTCTTTATCTCTGGTCTCTTCTTTCTCACCCATCTGGGCAGTTTTCACCATCTATATTTTCTTTGGACGGATAGGAACCTCTGCTTGTTACTATTGTTCTTGTAAATTTTCTATAGGAATTTCCTCTATGTGGTCTAGATGAGGAACCTGGACATCAAACTACAATGAAACCACTAGTGTGTCAACACCTATATCTACATCACCTATTGGAAAATTTACTGATGACTCTTTAAACCCTGGGATGTTCTCAGAATCTAAAAAATCAAATTCATGTGATCCCAAACCATCCCTAGATTCCACCTACACTTTGGTATTTTTTCTAATTCAATTTTCTCCTATTGACCCTTAGGTTGGATGGCCTTCTCTTGTTCTTTTCTATTGGCATCTGGGTAGCCTACCAAGTTCTCCATATTAAAGGGACATCTTCTTCTTCTGTTTATTCCTCTTTGGAAATGTCTTTAGGGTGGGTGATATACAAGACTTGATCTTTCTCCTTTGAAACACCTCTCTTGGTTGAGACACAGGTGAACCAGGCAACCAAATTGTTAAATAGGGAATATTGGTCCTTCCAGATGTAGATGCAATTTTTAGAGGGGAACTGATATCCTATTCATGGGTACCCTCTAGAATGGCTCGAGTAGGAGGGGGAGAAACAACTGAATCATCAATGATGTTCCTTGCCTTTAATTTGATATCATATTTTTTTAATCTTGCCACTTCGACATTCAATATGGGTTGATTGTATACTTTTTCCTAATTGTATATAGGATCCAAAACATCCTCCAAATCCTTTTCCTTTCTTCTTGGAGATATATGTGTTGGTTCCCAAAACCAAAGATTGGAAATCCAAGAGTTTTTCCACTTCTCTTAAAGACTTCTCAATCAGTTTTAGCCAACGAATGGGAAGGATCACTTGATCAAATTCCTCTGCACTTTAGGCTTCGCTAAACCAAGGCGGGTAAACCTCTACCTCAAACCCAATATGTTGGTTGGAGGATTTTGTATAGAAGATTAAAATTCAGTGATCTCTCAAGATGGAAATGGTTCTTGAGGTGGGTCTATTGTGATTCCTAGAACACTTAGATAATTTGTGAATTCTGAAATAATTGCTTGAAAGGAAATGCTTGTGCAAATAAATAATATGTTGTATAAATGATTTCTAAAAATTGAATATAATTTCTTGATTTAGATTTCTTTGGAAATACTTGATTAAATTACCTTAGATCAATATTATACCAATGCCTTATCCTTTCATGGTTATTATCAATTCAATTAAATGACCCTACGTGTAACCATGTGAGACATTTTTAAAAACTTACTCTTAAAGAAAGATCATCACTTCAAAGGCATCTACATGCATTAATAATTTTTTTTTTTTTTTTATAGTTAGTCTTATGGATTTAACTTCCTCCTGAAAGACCAATAACACAGAGTGAAGCCTTGACAACCAACCTTCAATTTGATGACCAAACTAAAACTTAAATCAAATTATAATGACATAAGATAGCACATTGAAGCATCTAAATAAAATAGATTATCAAAAATAACTGATCAATTAAATGAAGAGATAAATACCAAAAAAGATGAAGGAACAATTGGACTTGTAATTAAATAAGATAAATTTATCCAATTGGTTACAAACTAAGTGATTGTTCTTCTCCAGCAGTGTATTTCCAAGAGACAAATCCAAAAATTCATTGTATCAAAAACTATATTCATCATTATATATATTTTTACATCAACATGATCCCCTATATATAGATGAGGATTCAGTTTGGGTGAAAAGGCATACCCTTTCATAAAGAATTGTAACTAACAACTAAACAAACTTTCATAACAGACCGATTGCATAAAAATTCCTTGAGATAATTATTTTTAAAAATTTAGCTACAAGGAATAATCCCTCAACAACTTTCTTCATTTCTTGATATGCTTTAAACATTTCTTCCAGGGCATATGTGTCATGGATAGTATCCCTAATTATAATCTCTAGCACAATGAAACCTTCCATCTACAACATTTTCATCCTTTTGTTCTATGATCCCTTTGATACATCCTACATAGATAAAAATAAATTAATCATATATTAATTTATGAAAATAAAAACTTACCTATCATTAGCTAATGTTGAAATAATGATTTGAAGCCCTCTTCATAAATTAGGAAATCACACTTCATCCCTGTGATTCCCAAAGTTTTCACTGACTTTCAGAAATCGCACTTCGTCCCTGTGATTTCTAAAGTTTTCACTGACATTCAGAAATTTTACTTCATCCCTATGATTTTCCAAGATTAGATTGACTTTCGGAAATCATACTTTATCCCTGCGATTTTTGAAGATCACAAAGACTTTTATAAATCACACTTCATCCCTCTGAATTTTGAAGATTATAAAGACTTTCAGAAATCACACTTCATCCCTCCAATTTTTGAAGATTACACGTTGTTGTCACCTTTGGAAATATTAAAATTTCAAAAGTGTGGGCCCAATCTTCATTTCAAAATTTTGGGAATTCCCTTACAAGGCTTCCATTCTTAATTATTAGTACCCTAAGAATAATTTTTGCAAATTTAGTCCCTCTCATACTTATATCCTTGAAATATGTGATCCCCAACCTTCTCATTAGAAATTTGGGAGTCATACCACCTTACTTCCATTCCCGATCACTAGCACCACAAAAATAATTGATATATGTTCCCTCTGAATCGATCCAACCAAACTCCACCTTAGTGCCACATGTCATATATTCTCTATCTCACAACCTGGATGACTAAACACCCACTTAAACCCATGACCTGGTGACTAACCATGGTCTCTAGCTCGCTAACTAAAAATGTCAAAGCTTCAAACCTTTGCGAGTTGGCGACCAAGGCAATCAAACCATCCATCGCTAACTCTCGGCTTGAATAACTAACCACCATCAAGACCTCATGATCTAGAAACAAAAGGAAACATTCTCTAACTCTTGGCTTTAATAACTAACCACCATCAAGTCCTCACAATCTAAAAACAAGAGGAAACATCCTCTATTGCTAACTTGTGACTAAAAAATGTTTAGTTCATAAACCGTAATGACCATGCAAAAAATAACAACAAAATGTTTGTCCCCAAATATCCAACCTTTTATGCTATCCTCATTGACTGGTGTGAGCTAGAGATAAATGTTGGTCTTTAACATTATGGATAGGTGACACTCACGCACTAGCTCTCCAACTTAAGAATATACCACCTTGAGAACCCGAGAGCTAGTGACAACCAATAAACTTAACCTTTATCACCGTAGCATATTAAAAACCTCTATGTGGAAATTTATCGCTAACTCTCCAATCTGAGAAAAATATTCCCTTTTATCTTGCGAGCCAACAAAAGGGAAATACAAAACCTTTAGCTTATAAAATTGAACATACGTAGCATCTTGTTGCTAACTCACAACTTGATAATGATTAATTTCTCATGACCTAACGAGCTAGCGATCAAATAAATAATTGACTTCCTTTTTTTTCTTCTACTAGTAATGCTAACTTTTCTTCTATCAAGGGGAGGATTTATAGCTTTCCATCCTCTGGCACCTCAGAGAGGTTTTCACAAAAAGATATGTCCTTTATTTTTTTCTCTTTTTTATGGTCAGAAAGTGCCTTGCGGTTTTCACCTACTGACTATTCTTTTTTGCTTTTGAATTTTATTTTGCTACTAGAAAGAGGAACCTCCTCCCCAAAGTATGCTGATCTATCCAGGTCAATAAAGAATCCTTCTTTTTGGTCCCTTGATGGTATGCCTTCTCGGAGTCCCATGAAGTTTGCAATGGCTTCATCATTCTCAAAAAGATCTATGTCAGGTTGTCCTTGTTGGTCCCATTCTATCAATTTGGGGTAGAATAGACAAAAGGTCTGCGTGGGGAGATGACTCTACTTGGGTGAATGGTATTGCGATGATAGTTCAAAAAAACTAGGAATGGGATGTGGATGCACTAGTTAAGGAATTGATATTGATATGTTTATCGATACACATTTGATATTTTATGGTCATTTAGTCAAACATTTCTTCAATGTGTATAAACTGACGGACCGAGAGGAATAGTTAGGGATGAGTGACTTAGAATTATGGAGGAATAACTACTCATATTCATGGGAATCAGTCATGCTACAATTATCATTAGATGTCTCACATTCTATGTCATCCTAGATAGTTTGATTTAGGTTCAATTGAGAATAAGAGGGTTCAACTTATAATGACAATAACCACTGGAGTATACTACTGATTAGGGCATGTTCTAGATTTTTCCCCCAGTTTAATTCTGCAATTTGTTCTTGGTCTATGGGTATATCTTGGATGGTAGTACTGGTTCTATTTTTTCCCTATCATAAACCTCTTTTGTTTCTCTAGGTTGGTGGTAAATACAATTCCATTAATCCTTGATTTCTTGTCCCCAGACCAGTCTTACCATCATATCCAAATTTATGCAGCATAGTGAAACTAGCCCCATATTGTGAGAGAGGTATCTAGGCTTGAGGTGTGTCTTGAGTGTATTTATACAACCAAGTGTTGATATCTGAATCAAAAGAGTTCTCTTCAGCTATGTACCCCTATTTTAAACATGTGGTTGGTGAACATTTGAATAAAACTGGTTCCGGAGTTTCATGATTTTCCACCGGTCAAGACATGCCAAATGATCTAGGATTTTGAGGCATGTTAGTGATGGTAAATGCTTCCTCATAGCTATACTCACCACACCCTTTGTCTGTGATTTATATCTTCCTCACCTTTCTTGGTATTTCTTTGGGATTAGAATTAGAGGCAGAAGGAATGCTTGCTTCTTGATTCGAAGGCACTTGATTATTTGTACTACTTGTTATAGCGTTGCAGTATTGGAATAGGTTTGGACCTCCTTCAATGATTATCTCTATCCCCTGGTATGGGAATTTGATGCACTGGTGATAAGTGGAAGGGACAACTTACATATCATGTATCCAAGGCCTTCCTGGTAACATGTTATATCCTAAATCTAGGTCTAGGATATGAAATGAGGTATTCTTTATGTTTGGGTCAATCCTGACTAGTAGTATGAGGATACCTTTTGATGATCTTTAGAATAGACCAAGGTTTTTATTACTTTCAAATTACATATGTTTAACCTGGTTCCACCATCAATGAGGACTCTTCAGATTGTGTGTTTGTGAACATGGATAAGTAGATGCAGGGGATCATTATGTAGTGGTTTGTGTGGCAACATGTCATGATCTATAAATGTAGTGTTCTTGTTGGAAAAAATGTAGTTTACCATGGTTTGGAAATTCTCTAGAGTTATGTACTCGAGGACACCTGCATTTTGAAAGGCTTGATCCAGAGCTTGCTTATGCTGCGGGGAAATGTGCAAGAGGTAAAACATGGAGATCTAGGAAGGAATAGGCTTTAGCTGATCCACTAGACTAGTTTGTGGATCAAAGGTTGTTGGAGGATTAGCTAGTGTATCTGAATTGGAAGGCACTCCTTGCAAGACAACTTTAGAATATCGTGTTGTGATAGCACATTTGGCATTTGGCTCTCTGATAGTAATTGTAGCTACATGACTATCTAAAGGATTAATTCAATTGATAGTGCTATCAGAGTTAGCATACATGCAATTCACTTGTTTAGACTATCCACCAGATGTGGAGGCTTTACCTTTGTTATGATCACGGAATGTATCATTGAAGATATGTGATCGGTTGTACCCTTGGATTGGGTATTTGTGACATCGATAACCCCTATGTTGATTAGATCTTGAAAGATTTTTTCAATCGCTGGAAGTTGGGTGTCTTGTGTCCTTTTACCTGGTGATATTTGCAAAATTTGTTATCATTCCACCACTTGGGTTTCACAGCACCATGTTTGTATTCTCTGATCTCGGGTAGAGTGATAGTATTGGTTTGAATCAGGTTTTTCAAAGCTAACTCTATCGACTCTCCTAATGGTGTGTAGTTGCATTTAGGAAACATAAACCTTTGTGGGTGTTACGCATTGGGTTGGTTTTTGGACATAGTTGTTGCTTGAATAGTGGGTGTTTGATTTTGAGTGTTCACTATGGGTTTCTGATTCATCATGGGTGCTACTTGTAGTGAAACCTTGGGTTGAGCATAGTTGACTATTTTGACATCAATGACACCATCATTAGTAACATTTTTATTCTTATTCCACCACTTGGCTTTATCCGTTATATTTTTTGTGTTCTTTTGGGTAGGGTTTGCAAGGATACCTCTCTTGACCAGGTTTTTCTCACATCAAACTCCTCGTTTGATGAGTTTCTTGAAGTTTGGAGTGAGATGCAATTATATGGTAAATAACATATCTGGGATCAAATTGTCAATGAACATGACTATGAGGTTTTTTTTGGGCACATCATACATTATTTTATTTTCAGTGTTCCTCCACCTTTGTAAGAATTTACCATCTTTTTTCTTAATTTCACAGAGGTCCTTGATGCTGACCTTGCGTTCGATGTTATGATGGAAGTGAGAAAAAGTTTTGGTCAATTATCCCCAAGACTGAATGCCATGGGGTAGGTCTGAGAACCATTCCAATGCTGGTCTAGCTAGACTCTTTGGAAATAGATGCATTAGGTAAGTTTTGTAATGTGCAACCTTAATGCAGCTAGCAACAAACTCTATGATATGCTCTACAGGGTTGGTACTGCCTCTATATTTGTCAAATTTGGGCACCGATAAGTGAGTGGGAAACAGAGACATGTGTAATGAGTGATCAAATGGGTATGGGTACAAATCCTCTGCTATGTAGGAGTTGGTTTGCCCCTGATTTTGCATGTCCATAATTTGGGTTTATATACTTTGCACTTGTTGTATCAGCATGTTTGTCTGAGATTAAGGAACATTCGTGGCATTGAATCTTTGTGCTATGGTAGGTATAAGGTTTCACCTTTGTGTTCCTTGTGTTGGGATGTATGATCTAGTCCTTGGTACTATGTGTGTTATTTTTTGTACCTATTTTCTGTAACACAACACTTCAATAAGTCATTATATTAGTGAAAAACAAGAGTTAGAAAGGATATCAATCACTAAAATTGACCTATTACTTCATATCTAAGAAGAGTTTGAAGAATGCTATAATTGCCCTCAGATTATGCATTAATCAGTGACATATACAACTTAGAATGAAATATTTGAATTCTTTTAATCTAAATGCTTAAGACATTTTATTTTAAAGCTCCAAAAAGAAAGATTATAACACTACTATGAAAGAAAGAGCTAAAATGCGTTTAAGATTTCTAAGAATTTTTGTAGCATAAGTTTACTTTCAACAATTAAGAATTAGGGGCCCATTGAGCTTAAAATTCATTCTATTTATAGAAGAATTTGGTGAGTGAGAGGTTAGGATTGAAAGTGGAAGTGAGGTGGAGATTGAATCTTTGGTGATCCATGTGAGGTGATCCAAGTGATTTAACTCCCATTGGTTAGGGATTTGACTTTCCCTTTTGTAAATTGAGTTGTAATTAGGATTTATTTAATTCCTTTTAATTAATTACTTTAGACACATTTTTTAATTTTTTTTGATTGAATTTAATTGTTTGATTTAATTGGCTAAGGCAATTAATTTAATTTAGTGATTAAATCACTTAGGAGATTAAATTTGATTTAAATGAATTATGCCAATAAATTGAAGAATTTTCTTGACATAATTAGGGGTATGATCACACTTAGGGAAAATAGGGTCTATGGTCAGAGTGTACCAAATTAAGATGGTTACAATTTCCCCTCTTTGAATTGATGTGCGACCAACGCATTGATTCAAATAAAGTTTTGATGTTGACTTCAGAAAGTTTGAGAATTTTGCACTTGATCGAAAAAAATGTCTGATGAGATCAGTCTCGCACTTAATTGAACTAAGACTGATAGAATTGACTTTGAACTTTATCAAACAAAGGTCAATAAACAAAGATCTTAAAAATACCAATTCTGAACTTGGTTGTCATCCGAGAATTGATAATACTGAGTCTGAACTTGATCAAACGAAGGTCAGTACAAAGCTACCAGGAGCTTAATAAGAATCTGATAAAAGATAGACATAATATATCCATCTTGTGAGAATTGAATCCTTCAATCAAACAATCCCGACTTAGTCAAGGAAATTTCATGTCTTTAGTCTTTTGATGACGAAGTCATTTTAATGCTGTTTTGAGCAAGAATGTGATTGATTTAAGTGTGATCATGCCCCCTCAGGAACAAAATCAAAGGAAAAAGAATAAATCCCTCTGTAGAATGATATATCACTTGAACTGATTGATTGAATTGAGAAAGAATCAATTAGAAGAAATGGAGAAGTGAAGGTGTGTTAAGAGAAAACACAATTTTACCAAGTTAATCTCGTTAAAAATGTGAGTTTTGATTTTGTTGCCGATATATCAAAGAAGAAAAAAATTGAATTTTGATAGTTCGGGAATCATTGATATTAGTAATACAGATGATGTAATTAAATTGGATTTCAGATGAATCAGGAAATAATTTTAAGCTCAAGTCCTTTATGATTTTCTTTCAAAATGAATCATGCAATCTGTAAATGCATCTACATGCAGACTCTTAGGACTATCACTTATTTGTATACATTGTAGCATTTTATCATCATTAGGCATTTTTGTAACGGACATCACCTGATAGTATAACTAACACTAATAACCACTAGTATCATGAAAGTATGAATACTATGTGTATTGGATGCAATTTCGGAAATAAACTTAAGAATAAAGGCATAGAAGCCAGGATGACAAATTAGTTATCTCCTTGTACTATTAAGAATCAGGTTCTGTTCAAGTGTAATGGAAGATATGTGACCCATAATGACCTTAAAAATTCATATCCTTGGGTACATCATGTAGCATACACCTTAGTGAGAATTTGATTTAGAAAACAGACAAGGAAATTGTTTCAACCTCACTGTAGGTTACACATAGCAAGGATCGAGATATATGCGGCTATCCACTCATGTTGGAAGCCCTTACCATAAACATCCAAGGTAGGTAAAATTTATAGGATCATTGAAACAATCACCATACGTAGATAACCAAGAAAACTTTATGCCCCCTATCCTTGCAACTCTTTATCTTTGAATAGACGTCATGGAGTAAATCGTAAGACATAACAATCACCAACTGATAATCAATCAAAGAAAATTTATAACCGCTTAGATGCCCCTAGTATGAAACATCATGGGAACGTAAAAGACTCATAATCAAACCAAGATTAGTCTATGTGTTTAAATAGTATTGAGAAATAATATAGATTCAATTTTCAGGCGCAATAGAGATTCATTAATCAGATTGTTGGAATTAAGTAATATTTTTTTCATGTCTGAGTATGTGAGATTAATCTTGTCAGAAAATTACAATCCAATGTAGTGTTTAGGAAAACTGGTTGATTAAAGTGTTGAGAAACAATAGTACATTGTTGATTAAAGTGTTGAAAAACACTAGGTCCATTTAAAGCATGTTTAAAGTGTTGAGAAACACTAGAACATTTAAAGTTCTTGATTAAAGTGTTGAGAAACACTAGTGTGATGTCTGTCATAGGTAAGTAGTGTTGAAGAAACACATTTGTTTATGATAGTGACATTTAGATGCAAGTATTGAGAAATACTGTGTTGACAGGCAAACCATCTTAGACAGGAACCTAGGACAACCTAGCAGACACAAATTGACATACTAGCAAAGATGCCTCCAGTGTAGAATGACTATTCCTAAGATACAAATGCAGACAAATCCCAAGCAAGGATAGGGCATTTGTAAGGAATCATAGTCAACCAATAGCACAGGTACAATTATGAAGGATTAGTATCATCAATGCATTGATAGATAGAGTACAAAGTTTGAGTGATGCCTATTTTCTAGGTTTTCACCACTCGACAAAGCTTTTTATTTTTGCTACCAAGATGCATGTTTGCCAGGCACTTTTCTCTTTTTAAAATTTTTTGTTCTTTTTTTTTTGTAGTATCAAGGCGCCTGTTTGCCAGGTTTTCACTAAGGATACCTTTTTTCAGGACTTTTTCCACTGTTTTTGGATTTCTTCAGGATTAATTTTCTAATTTTTTTTTGGTATTTGCTAATAATTTTCAATGCAGGGGCTCTGCTAGCCAAATATCAAGTGTAGAACCGCTTCAAATGTAGAGTATTAATGGGATCAAGAAGAACATATCCCTTAGGTGTAGCTAACTGGTAAGATCCAGTCCCAAAAGTTGCAGTAATGACATAAGGTCCCAGCCAATTGGGTTCAAACTTTCCTTTATGTTATCTATTTGGCTGGTTCTTAGGATTCTCTTTGAGAATGAGATCCCCCACTTGAAAGTGTCATGGTTTGACCTTTTTATTGTACCCTTTGGACATGTGTTTTTGGTACACTTTTAGATGACCGAACGCTTGTTTCCTGCACTCATCAAGTAATTCTAGTGCATTCGCTCTATCAATGTGGTATTTTTCATCATTAACAAGACCATGGAGAGATACCCAAAAAGATGGAATTTATACCTCAATAGATAATACTACCTCTGTGCCATAGACTAGAGAAAATTGTGTGGCTCTAGTTGGTGTTCTAATACTTGTTTTGTAGGCCCAAAGTGTCAGATTTAGTTCTAAGTGCCAATCTCTGCCAGACTTACTCACAATTCTATGTAAGATTTTAAGAATGTTCATGTTAGATGCCTCAGCTTGTCCATTACCTTGAGGATAATATATTGAAGAAAAATGTTGAGTAATGTGAAACTGTGTGCAAAGGTCTTCAATGTGTTGGTTTTTAAATTGGCTCCCATTGTCTGTTACAATTGAAGAGGGTATCCCATACCTACAAATAATGTAGTTCAAGATAAACATAGCCACTTGTTTTCCAGTGGCTTTGATTATCAGCACATCTTTGACCCACTTAGTGAAATACTCAGTGGCTGTAATGATGTATTTGTGTCCACTTGAAGAATTAAGATATATTTGTCCAACCAAATCAAAGACCCATTGCTGAAATGGCCAATGTGTTATAAATGGTATGATTTCTATAGCAGGAGCATGGATGAGATTTCCATGTGTTTGGCATTTGTGACAAGTTTTTTAAAATAGAACAACATCTTTTTCCATCATGGGCCAGTAATAGCCAACTCTTAGTAGTTTTTCAGCTAATGAAAAGTCATTTGAGTGTGATCCACATACATCTTCGTGGACTTCTTTTAATGCGCGACCTGACTCTTCTTGTTCTAAACACCTAAGAAGTGTACCATCGAGACCTCATCTATATAATTTATTATTAATGAGGACATAATGCGATGTTTTCCTAATTAAGGCTCATTTTTTATTTCTTGATAGGCCATTGGGTAGAGTTTGGTCAGTTAGATAGGTAATGAGTTTGGCGTACCAGGATTGGTCTTGGGCGTTTAAAGCACAAATTACTTGGTACTCAATAGTATCAAAATCTGGATAGGATAGTTATTCCACCAAGAATTCATAGTGGAACTAATGTTCTTCTAATTGTAACATGGATTCTAGTGTAGCCATAGCACCTACAACTTTGGTTTCTGTTCTTGGTATTTGCTGGAATGTGATGAAGACAAAGTACTTTTTCAAGTCTTCAACCAATTTTTTATAAGGCATCAACTTCTCATCTTTAGTTTGATAATCTTCATTTACTTGATTAATAATAAGCTGGGAGTCACCATACACATTTAACTCTATGATCTTCCATTCCATAGCCAATTTAAGACCATTCACTAATGCTTCATATTTAGAAATGTTATTGGCACATGGAAACATCAATTTGTATGCTTTGGGTATTTTGTAGCCTTGAGGAGTGATAAAGAGAACCCCTTCTCTAGAGCCTTGTTGCGTGAAAAAACCATCAAAGTACATCTTCCATAGATGTTCAGTTAAATGCATAATAGTTTCATCAGGAAATTCAATTATCAAAGGTACATCATCTTGCAAGGGTGAATCAGCTAATTGATCTACGAGGACCTATCCTTTAATAGCCCTTCTATCCACATACTCAATATCAAACTCGCTCAGAATTAGGACCCACTTTGCTAGCCTTCCTGTTAATGTTATTTTTCTTAAGAGGTATTTCAGAGGATCTATCTTTGCAATAAGTTTTACTGTATGTGACAACATATAATGTATCAATTTCTATGATGAAAATACAACTGCTAAGCAAGCTTTTTCAATTATATTGTAATTGAGTTCATAAGACACTAGTGTCCTGCTAATATAGTATATTTCTCTTTTCTTTTTAGTTTCATCTTCTTGAGCCAGAAATACTCCCAGTAATGTAGCCATAGCTAAGATATATAGGAGTAATGGCTTTCCGTGAATGGATGCCATGAGAATAGGAGTAGTAGCCAAGTAATCCTTTAATTATTTGAAGTTATTTTCACAATATTCATCTCATTTGAAGGTAACAACCTTATGTAGAAGTTTAGTAAAAGGTTGTGCTCTGTCTGCAAGTTGTGACATAAATCCCTTGATTGACTGGAGTCTTCCTTGTAGCGTCCTCATTTGACTAATGTTGTGTGGAGGTGAAATTTATAGTATAGCTTTGAGTTTTGTAGGGTCTACCTCAATTCCTTTTGCTGATATGATAAACCCTAGTAACTTCCCTGATTGGACTCCAAAGGCACACTTCCTTGGATTAAGCATGAGTTGATATTGCTCCATGAGATCTAATTCTTCCGCAAGTCTTCAATATGAGTAGTTCTTGTTTTTGACTTAGCTAAGGTATCATCCATGTAGTCCTCCATGTTTTTGTGTATCAAATCATGGAATATGGTTGTCATAGCTCTTTGGTATGTAGCACCAATATTCTTTAATCTAAATGGCATAACGTTCCAGCAAAAAGTTCCCCATGTGCATGTGAATGTTGTCTTCTCTTGGTCTTCAGGAGAAATCTTAATCTGGTTAGAGCTCGATAAACCATCTATGAGTGAGTGCATTGATTTGATAGCCTACTGTAAGATCTATGATCATATCAATGTTTGGTAGTGGAAAATCATCTTTAAGAAATGCTTTGTTTAAGTCTCTAAATTCTGTCTAGATCCTGATAGATTTATCTATTTTAGATACTGGTACCACATTAGAAATCCATCAAAGTGATGAATCTTATGAATCCAACTTTTAGTAAATTTTCTAGCTCTTCTTTCACCATTAATACAACATGAGGATTCATCTTTCTTAATTTCTATTTCATGTGGTTGGTATTGATTTCCCAATGTGTGACTCTGATGGTGGGGAATTTGATTGGTCCAAGATTGTTTTTTTTGTTGTTGGGGTTGTTTTTGTTGTTGGGATCCCTGTAGGAATAAAGGAATAGCCTTGGGTGGACATTGATTTAATATAGGACCCACAGAGATTGATCCATGTAGGAGTGAGATATTGAGCCCAAAGCTAGCAGGGATAAATTGCAGTATTTGAGGAGTCGCAAATGGGTTGTTGCTCATTTTTGGAATTGATGAAACAACATGAGTCTTGGTGTAAAAGGCCATGATTTTGATGCTTGAGATACACTAGTGACTAGGGGTGCAATTAGTTGGGAGCCTATCATGCCTTGCGTGGATGATGTGCTACCTTTATTTGTAGAGCTAGTTTGGTTTGACGCAGTCTGCACTGATGTCGTTGTCATTGATGATGGAAAAGAAAAAACTTGGGATATCACAGGATCTATTTGAGAGGGTCAAATTGTGATTTGACCTACCAGAGGGTTCTCAGGCCATATTTTTGACACATTATATTCAGCGGGGACTTTGACTCCCTTCTTAATCAACACGGCTAGGAATCTTTCAGGGTTTCTCTCCACAACAACATCAACTAGTTGTGCAGAATAGGCATATTTCCCTATGTCTTTGAGCTCCTCCTTTGTGACATCTTGAAACATGGTTTGTCTATGAGTACCATGAGGAATAGGATGCATATTCTCAATGTAAAGAGCAAGATCGATGTTTTTGAATGGGTTGTTAGGATTAGGTAATACTGAGAGGGGGGTGAATTAGTATTACAACACTTATTAAAACTTTTCAACCAATTAAACATTAACCATATACTTGCAGAAATGAAAAGAACATAAGAAAATAACATAGTACTCATAACACCATAATTTTGTTGTTAGGGAAACCCTGGCCAAGGGAAAACCCCAGTGCGGATGGTACCCACAAGCATGCACTAAAGTATAGTGTCCTTGTTAGGAGCTGAATATTACACAGTACATTTCCTTTTTAAAGGAATAACAACCCTGTTAAAGGTATACAACACCCTGTTAGGGGACAACTAAGCATATAGCTCTTTCAATGTAATTCTATTATAAAATGTTCTCAGTAATGAACAAAACAAGCATCTCTAATGCTTAAATAGTTCATGTTCATAGCTCATCAATGATCTTTGTCATCCTCTGCTCTGCTATTCGCATGTCCTCAAAACATATCATCCATCCAATCATCTCACATCAATATCTTC
>MU223576.1:1293006-1306317 GCA_018584345.1 Thuja plicata
AATATGATATGTGCAACATACTGAATGTATTAGTATGTACACCTATGTATACTCCTTCCTTAGTCATTTGAATGACTCCCCCTATGTATATGTCGGTAAGTGTAAGTATATATACATATCCTTATGTGCTTTTATTTCCCCTTTTTTTGATATATTGTATATAACTATCTTTGTATATCTATTCCTCCTATACATATAATATACATTTCATTTCTATTCCTCCTTTTTTGATTCTAAAAGCAAAGGTACTTACAACTTGTCAAAAAGGTGGGAATGTGAGGACTTGATCTCCTCCATCATCATTTCCCATTTATCCTTTAGCATTTCTAGAGCCATATTCTCAAGTGATATCCTTACATGTATATCATAGATTTTGTCTACTACAGACATCTCTGGGGTTGTAATAAGGTTTCTCACATAAAAAATATGCTGCTATAGAATAGTAGGTAAGGCAAAATGTGTGCCTATAGTTCTGTAATCTCACCTCGTAGTTGTGTCTCAACATCCCATATTTATTGCCTTAGCCTATTAGCCTCAATGACCTTGTCATGATGCACCTTGATACTATCTGCATTTGAGGTTAGGCTTTGTGCACTTGCTATGACATTAGAATCTATCTCTACTAGCTTGTCACTATTTTCTTTTGTAAAATTTTCAAGTGTGCAGATCTTTTGAACTAAGGTAATTGCTTCAGCAATCATTGGCTCTAATTGATCAGTTAGTTCAGAGAGCTTTACCTTGTTCAGTGCCACTTCTTGGCTGATTTTATCAATTAATTTGTATTGATACTTCTTTTCTGCTTGTTCTTCCATAGCTTGTTCTGCATCTACATTCTGCTCTATGATTGCATTGATAAGAATAGCAATTTGTTCATTAACTGTAGCATTTGCTTCAAGTTTTACCTCAGGAACAAGTTGTTGGAGAATGTCTCTTGCTTTGTCAAGTGCCATTATTTCCCTATGTTCCTATATCATTTTCTTTTGAATGACTTTCCTTTGACATAGCACTCCAAAATCTTGAAGTTTATCACTATCCAAAGTGGTAATATCCTAGTTTGGAACTTCTATCACTTCATCCAGTGTAACAACCAGAATGTCCTTCTTCAAAGTTTTATTTTTCTTCTTCTTTGGCTGTGTGGCAGATTGATGTACTACCATCTGTAAATCTTGAGATTGGGTTGACTTTGTAGGTGAGGGTCGAGAAGATGAGGCATCCTTTTGTATCTGTTCTGAGTCCATCAGCTGGTTTGGTGAAGAATGTAACACCCCAAAATTGGCATCTTGCAACCCTAACTAATTTTGTTGCATTTGTCATTCTTCTGAATCATCAAAGTCCTATTGTACTAGGCAATTCTAAGTTTTGACTGACTCTACTCGACCCAAGTGTCAAATGCAGAAAATCCTAAATCTGCATTAATCATACATTATATTTAGTTCCTAAATATCTATTGGCTAAACAAACCCTATGATTGAATTAATTTAATTATAAAGTCCTAGCACTTTAATTAAATTAAATTCACCCCTTTTAGCTAAAACACACAAAAAGGAATTAAATAATATTTAATAATTAAATAAATATCCTCATTTCAAATATTGAATTTAAATATTTAGATAATTGAGAAAAACATATTTATGAGGTCATACTTTATTTAATTAATTAAATATTCTCTCAAAAATCTTCTCTCCTATTCAGAAATGGAAACTTTGAATTAACTGTGCTTTAAAGAGAAAGAAAACAGTTAAAATCAAATAAAACAGTTAAATCATAAATAAAATAGTTAAATCAAAAGAGAAAATAATTAAATCAAAGGAAGAAAATAGTTAAAGCAAAGGGAATAACAATTTATTGCATTCTTTTAAAGAAATCTTTCTATTTTAAGCTTGCTTTTCTATCTGTTTTATTTTTAAAAAGAAAAGTTTCTATTCTGAACAACCTCTGAGTCTATAAAAGAACTCCCATTTCTCATTCAAACCCTTCCTAAATTTCTAGTCATGCATTGTTAGAATGCTAAATTGCTTGCTACATTCTTAGTTCATAATCTCATATAGAATAATTGCATTTTGCAATAGATTACTTTCAATTTCTAGAATAATTGCATTGAAATCATGTCTTAGATTAATCTTACATCTTTCAATTCTTAGAATAATCTTACATTTTATTGCATTCATGGAGAAAAATCCTTCATTCCTATATTGGTCTATGGTTGTGAGACTCTCATTTTGAGAGCTATTTTAAAACCCCATCTGGATAGAAGGCAACATGTCGAATCATGCTAGCAGACAGGATGAATAATCTCATATTTAGTCTTGTGTGTATCTAGTGAAGAAGGACTATGTTGAAGTGTATGGTGAGTTAACTATGCAAGAGAAACTCTCTCAACTCTTGAAAGAGAAAGATAAACCTGTCACACAATTCACATTGGAAAGCATATGTCCTTTCCCATTTGACAAAGATCTTTGCATGCCTCCTTTCCCCAAAGGAGTTGAACTTCCTAAATACGATAAATACTTGGGTACATCTAACCATCAAGACCATTTGAGAGAGTTTGGTGCTCTCTCCATGGAATTCATACATGACAAGCCTATATCATGCATCTTTTCCCAAGTAGTTTGGGAGGGTCAGTTATGGAGTGGTTCTCTAGACTACCAACTGGCATCAAAAGTTTTGATGAAATTGCCAATTTATTTCTACAACACTATTCTCACAACATCCAACATCCGGTTCATATCTAAGATCTTTGCAACTTGAAACAAAATCATGGGGAATCCTTCTTGGCATTTCTCCAAAGATGGAGACAACTTTATACATGATATTCTCGCAAGATACCCGAATATTAAAAGTTGGACATCTTTCTCGATAATCTTCTCCCCAACTTTGGGTATCAAGTACAGCTACAAGGTCCTCTAACCTTTGATGACATGATTAAACAAGTTTTCAGAATCAAGACATTTATGATCAAGAAAGGAGAATTGACCTTACACAAGGAAAATAAACAAGGGTCTTCCTCCTCAAGCAAAGATAAACCCAAATTTCCCAACAAGAACCAAAATGTTGTGAATGATGGTGTTGTAGACAATGTGACTCCTAAGCCTTCCAAGGCTACCTTTAATCTCACTACCATGATGCAAGTGGCTAAAGCCACTGAACAGGCTGCGGCAGATTCCAAACCAAGTATTTCACAATTTTTTGGACCTAAACCTTGGGCTCCTAGACCCAAGCGTGAATTCACTCCTTTAGGAGAGCCTCTTTAGGTGGTTTACAAGACTCTCTTGGACAACCATTTACTCACTCCACTGTATAATTCATGAACTTATGATCCACAACCAAGACCCTCTTGGTGGAATGAGTCCACTTATTGTGATTTTCACCAAAACAAAGGTCATAAAATGGCTACTTGTCTTAAATTGTGGCATAAAATCCAGGATCTCATCGATAGTGAGGTTATTGCTGTGGGAGGTCACAACAAAAATTATGGTCACAAAGCTTTCAAAGACCCATTTCCTCCTCATGGAAAAGGTGAATCATCTAAAGGAAAAAATACTAATGCTAAGGTCAACTATACATACACCAATAACGACAATGTCATTAATATGGTTGAACCTATTGATGCTGAATATTATAATGTCATCATTCTCAAGGGAAGGGAAAATACTTCCAAGTCCAAAACACCTTTAATTTTGTGAGGGTCTACACCTCAGTCTTCTGAACAAGAGCAGTCTCAAGTTAGTACTAATTTTGTTACTCGATCTTGTGCTAAGATCATCATCAAAGGCCCTAAGCCTTCTCTATCTACATCAACTCAACCTTCAGACAAAGCTAAGGTTGACTCTACCAATAAGAATCCAAAAGTGGGTTCCTCATCTAATGCTGCCAATTATAGCATTCTCAATCAATTGCAACATACTAATGCTCAGATAACTATTTTTGAGCTCCTAAAAATCTCCCATACTCACAGGGAAATCCTGGACAAAGCCCTCACCGAGGCAAATATCCAAAAAGATCTTGATCTCGACTGGTTTCAATCCATGGTAGGTCACTTGACCTCCTCACATTACTTGTCTTTCTCTGAGGAAGATGACCATTCTTTGAGTCACCCACATAATAACCCCCTGCACATTGAAGTCATGATTGGTCCAAAGCGTGTTCGTTGTGTTCTCATAGATAACGACGCTGGCCTCAATATTTTCTCTGCTAGTTTCCTTACTAAGTTAGGCTATGGTGAGGATTGCATTGATGCCCGCAAAAGGATTACTATTAAGGCCTATGATGAGGAAGAACATAAATCCAAGGGGCTAGTTGTGTTGCCAATCAAAGTTGGTCCTATTGAATGAGATGTTATCTGTCAAGTGCTTGACATCCCTTTGGCATACAATATTATGTTAGGAAGGACATGGATCCATGAAATGCAGGCTATCCCTTCCACATACCATCAGTGCATTAAGTTCCCATTCCAAGTATCTGAAGTGACTATACTTTCTAACACACGCTATGATTGCAATGCCCTCACCAAATCTGCTGACATCTTTGTGCCTACCAATAGAGAATCTATTGAACTCCTTGAGAATAAATTAAAAGAAATGGAAAAGAGTTTGACACTCAAAGAAAGTGATATGGGAGGATATCATATTGAACCTATTCTATCTATTACATCTTTTCCTTTGTCTCCATGCTCTTTTGGGAGACCTTCTGAGAGCACTAAACCTTCTACGGTTCCTCCTCCAACAAAGTATGGTGGTACCTTTGTACAAGCCATAGTACCATTAGAAGAAGAAGTTAAAGACAAAGCTATCAAAGCTTGGATCTATAAAAGAGAAGACAATTCTAAACAAACCACTCCTCCTTATGACATAAAACCTAAGCAATATAGCAAAGGTCTATCTATTATGCAACATTTTGGCTATAAAGGAAATGGTCCCATAGGTGCGAATCACAAGGGATTGATTTCACCACTTGAAGCTATTGGTCATAGAACACGTGACCCTACAGGTATAGGCTTCAATAAACTCACATTTCAACTGGGTATAAACAAGTTTGTACCTCAGGAAGATAAACAACCAATACCTGAAGAAACATCTAAAACTGAAGAATCTAAAGACAACTCTGATGAGGATAGTTTTCCTTATCCTATTCCTCCAGATCTGGCGGCATTCTTTGCTAAGCCAGATAACTTTATACCATGTGTTAGTATAGTAGACACTGACAGTGATTCTGATAACACCACTTCCTTTGCTCCATTAACTTATAAGGAGTGGAAAGAAATATATACTCTAAATCCAAGTCATCGGGGTGATTTATACATACCACCACACTTCAAGAATAGTTTGACCAGGAATTCCAGTCACTTCTCATTACACAAAAGGCAGCTGATGCTACAAACACTAATGAGGTACCTAGGTCAAAATGTGATCATCTGACCATAGCAAAGGTTCTAGGTATAACTCATCCCAACTACAGACAAAGGGTTGATTTCACTCACGTTCTTGACATGACACCTAATGATGAAATGGACTCCCATTGTATATGAGTTTGACAACTTGTCATATGCCACTTCTGATAGAGATATAGATATAGCTAACACATATGAAAACCTTCTTGAAGTAGGTTAAGGGTCTAGTGTAAGGTCACACAATTTTGACTCCATAGATGTTAACATGTCGTCTACTACGGTCACTAGGAATCAAAGGAATTTGACTATACCTCTAGATGAGATCACTTTAGGTCTTGACTTGCTTGTCCATACTTTTGATGATTATACCATGAATGCACTTGAACCCATCAATTCTCTTTCACTTCACCATCCTGAGATTATAGACTAGAACTCTACCTCCCCATCTAATGAAGTCCTTACATTCCAGAATGATTATGCTCTTGCATGTTACCTATACACTGTCGAACCTGTAACATCCTCCACTAGAAAAGCGAGTGTCAACATGACTGAGGCTGACATCAATTATATTAGTCACAAAATCAAAAGAACAAAAAAATAGGTGCTCTGATGGTGAAAACCACATTGTGGTAGTATCAGAGCCTAAAATAGTCAAAATAAAAGATGTACCCAAGGGTGAAAACCTCTCTGAGGTGCTCGAGGATGAGATACTTGATGCACTTCCAAGTCATTTCCAGGAGAGATCATCTATGCTTATTAAGCCAACTCAACCTATCAACTTGGGTACAGAGGTAGAACCTCAGATCATTCACTTGGTACAATCACTATCAGAGGCAGAAAGAGAGGAATTCACTACATTCTTCCCAAGTAAAAAGATAAACTTTGCATGGAAATATTTAGACATGTCAGGTTTAGAACCTAATCTAATCATGCATCATTTGTCCATTGCACTAGGTGTCAAGCCCGTCAAGTAGAAGCTTTGAAAAATGCATCCACATGTAGCTCTACTTTTTAAAGCTAAATTGGAGAAACTTCTTAAGGCAGTGTTTATCAGAGTAATTAACTATGCTGAGTGGATCTCTAATATTGTTCCAGTATCAAAACATGCTAAATCTATACAAGGCTACACAGACTTTAGAGACTTGAATTTGGCATGTCCTAAGGATGATTTTCCATTGCCTAATATTGATATGATTGTAGATATGACAATAGGGTATGAAATGTACTCACTAATGGATGGTTTCTTTGGCTATAACTAGATAAAAATTGTGCCAGAGGACCAAGAGAAAAATGCTTTCACATGTACTTGGGGCACCTTCTATTGGAATGTCTTGCCCTTTTGACTCAAAAATGGTGGTGCTACATATCAGAGAGCTGTTACTACTATATTTCATGACATCATTCATAAAACAATGGAAGATTATGTGGATGACACTTTAGCTAAGAGCACACACTGAAAGAAGCATCTTGCAGATCTAGGTCCTATACTAGATCATATGGAATAGTTCAGTCTAAGGCTCAATCCTAAGAAATGTGCATTTCGCGTAACATCTAGAAAATTGCTTGGCTATATCATCTTTGCCAAAGGTATTGAAGTGGATCTTGCAAAAGTACAAGCTATTATGGAAATGCCACCACCGAAGAATATTAGACAAATGAGAGGACTTCAAGACCGACTGCAGTCTATCCAGTGTTTTATCTCATAACTGGCAGACAAGTCACAACCATTTACCAAGACTTTACACAAGGGTGTGGCTTATCAATGGAACAAATAATATGATGAGGGGTTCACACAAATCAAATAGTATCTTGTGAACCCACCAATATTGATGTCTCCTATTCATGGGAAGCCACTTATACTTTACATCTCTTCTACGGATACATCATTGGGTATCCTATTGGCTCAAGAAGATCAACACAACAAAGAAAGGGCTATTTATTACATTAGTAGAGCTCTGGTCTCATATGAAACAAAATATTCTGCTATAGAGAAGGCTTGCCTTGCAGTGGTATTTGCTTCACAAAAACTATGGTACTATATGCTAGCTCTTACTACACGTCTAATTTCTAAAATTGATCCTCTGAAATATTTGCTTAGTAAAGCTACCCTCACAGGTAGACTAGCTAAATGGGTCATGCTTCTCAGTGAATTTGATATTGAATATGTAGAAAGAAAATCCATTAAGGGACAGGCAATAGAAGATCAATTGGCAAAAGAACCTCTAGTAGATCATCAACCATTGCACATTGAATTTCTAGATGAGTCCATATTACTTCTCACACATCGATCATGGACTATGTTTTTTGATGGTTCATTTACCAAACAAGGGTCAGGTGCTGGGATACTGTTCATTACACCTCAAAGGTACTCCTTACCAAAAGAATACAAGATGTTGTTTCCTTGTAAAAACAACATTTCTGAGTACGAAGCCCTTATCAATGGTATGAAGATCGCCCTTGAGTGGTGAGTAGATGAACTCAATGTTCTTGGAGATTCACAGTTAGTCATCAATCATGTAAATGATATCTATTAGACAAGGGACAACAAGTTGGTGCCTTATAAATGGTTGGTTAATGACCTCAAAAATTATTTTACTCACATCACATTTCAACAAGTTCCAAGGCCAGATAATAAAGTAGCAGATGCCATGGCTACTCTTGCCTCCATGCTACAGATGCCAGAAAATGATTTTTGACATGAATTCCTAGTGGAGACGTTACACTACCCAGCCTATGACTCCCCTAATTCCTGAATGATTTGTTCTATCATTGGACAAGACTCATCTCACTACCATCATATATTTTCCTACCTTCATGACCAGATTGTTCCAGACACTTACACCCAGAATGAGAAATGTCACTTAATCTGCAATGCTTCATGGTTTGTCATCATAGCTAATGACTTGTACAGATGTGGTCTAGACGGTACCCTTCTTAGGTTTTTAGAACCTGATGATTCCAAATGTGCATTAGTAGAGGTGCATGAAGGCGTATGTGGGTCTCACTCTAATGGCCTGACATTGGCCTGTAAAATTATTAGAGCTGGTTACTATTGGCCAGATATGGAAAAAGAAGCTACACTATTTTCTAAGTCTTGCAAACAATGTCAACTACATGGTAATTTGATTCATGCTCCAACCAAGGAGCTTATTCCCTTCATTACTTTCTGGCCATTTCAACAATGGGCCTTTGACTTGGTGGGTCATATTTATCCCTCATCCTCAAATGGACATAAGTTCATTATCATAGCTATAGACTATTTTACCAAGTGGGTGGAAGCAGTTCCTCTCACCATTGCCAATGGCAAATCAGTAGCTATGTTCATTCTCAACTACATCATCTGTAAACATAGTGTACCCTCAGCAATGATCACTGATAATGGGGGGAAATTTAAAAACAAGGATTTGACAAAGCTATGCTCTAAGTTTAAAATTAATCAACATTGGTCTTCCATCTATTATCCTCAAGGTAATGGATAGGTGGAATCATCCAACAAGACAATCCTTAAAATCCTGCATTGCACAGTGCATAAATCCGAATGAGATTGGCATCTTTGGATCAATCCAACTCCCTAGGCATATAGGAAAAGCATAAGAACACCAATAGGGGCTACTCCCTATGCTTTGGTTTATGGATCAGATGTTGTGTTACCAATTGAGGTTGAGATTCCTTCTCTGTGAGTCTCTCTAAAAGGCCTCATTACTGATGAAGATAACAGAATATCTCGGCTACAAGAGCTAGAACTACTTAATGAACATTGACAAGTGGCATTTGATCACCTTCGAGCATACCAGAAAAGGATGTCCAAGAGATATAACAAGAAGGTTAGACCAAGAGATTTTCTAGCGGGTGACCTCATTCTAAGGGAGAACCCTAAAAATCAACAACATCAAATCCAGAAAGGAAAATTTGAACCAAACTGGCTTGGTCTGTATATTGTTACTGCAGTGTTTGGGTCTGGCACCTATCAACTTTCTACTACTGAAGGAGAATAACTCAAAGAGCCCATCAACACTCTTCATTTGAAGCGGTTCTACAGTTGAGACATCTTCAGTGTGCTCATGTATATAGTAAAGTCCTAAAAAAATTCTAAAAATCAGAAAAAGTCTTGAAAAAAATGATTTTAGTGAAAACCTAGTGATAGGCGCTTTGATGTATCTCCAAAAAAAATCATATATTCAAAAAATATAAAAAAAATTAAAAATTTGAAAAATACAAAAAAAAGAGAAAAAGAGAAAAAAGGTGTCATTGATGAAAACCAAGCAAACAGGTGTCATGGTAGCAAAAAAAATAATTTCTGCCAAGAAGGTGAAAACCTGGTAAACAGGCGCCTCTTGTTCCACAATGCTATATCTATCATAGCACCACTTGGCTTTATGCATTTTCTTTCCTAATTTGCTACTTTCCTACTTGCATTTGCTTTTAGTTCCTGTCAAGACACCAACTCACATGGATTGAAACTAGTCATACTCTCAGGGCAACCCTCCTAGTCTTGGGGGCATTGTC
Organism: Thuja plicata; assembly: GCA_018584345.1. Lineage (NCBI taxonomy): Eukaryota > Viridiplantae > Streptophyta > Pinopsida > Cupressales > Cupressaceae > Thuja > Thuja plicata. Next base: position 1,302,899 of record MU223576.1, read on the forward strand.
TTATTACCTTTTGGAATCTACTTCACGACAGTCACCAGTGGTTCTCACTGTGTCTAACTACTGTCGCTTAGCTTATAATGAGTTCTCTCTCCTTGAGAATCTCCCTAACATCAGTCACCAGTGGATCTCACTGCGTCTACCTACTGATGTCTCGCTAGTCCTACGATCTCTTGACTTGAGAATCTCTCTCGCGTCAGTCACCAGTGGTTCTCACTATGTCTGCCTACTATCATTGTACTATTGATATTTCTCACATTCATTACAGTTGGATTTATCCTCAAATTCTCTCTCTATCGATACTTGGTCTTGACAATTCTTTTCTTTAGTTTGTACATAGCTTTTGGTCACTTTTGTGACACGTTGGTTCCTTTGCGAACCCTACTAACTTGACTTTGATTCAGCGCCATATTCTTGGGGGCAATCAAATTTGGTTTGTCCTCACATCATACGTCAAGTCATTCATCATTACTTGGGGGCACGAGTCCCCAATTTGATCACATATTTGGTTTACACTTGAGTCATTAATCTTGTCACTTCTCAAGGACAACTCGCTACTAACACAAATTGGTGTTTTTCAACACCACCATAAATAGTGTTTTTTAACGCTATCTTTGGATACATCTGTGTTTTTCAACACACATCAGATATCTCAAACATAAACATCTATCGATAACAATCAAACACAATGCACTCACAAGCACAACGGTGTTTTTCAATACCTCATACACATCTACATTCACAAACTTTAAAACTGGTTGAGCTATGCTTGAATATTTCTTTGTATGTTGTTTGTTCTCATGAATTTCATTGATATTTTCTTTGTTTACTGCTTTTTGGTGTAGTCTTGATGATCTAGCAATGTCAAATAAACAACGTGTATGTGATAAGAGCTCCTGCACTAAGGTGGAACAGCCTCACATCCCTCAATCTTATTTATTTGTACGCCATGGTGAGGTCAGTACTATCTCCTTGTTTGTTATTGCTCTATTTGTTATTGCTCTATTTGTTTATGCATGATCGCACTCATGGTTATCTTGGCTTTGAATGCCTTGATACAGGTGTACTCTTGCAATATTAATTGGAAACAATGTTCAGGTCATCTTGGCTTTTGTGCCCTGGTGCTTACGTTCATTTCCTACATTTTATCTGATAACAAGTCATATTCATATCCTTATGGTTGCATTTTCACGCCAGTAAGAGTTGTATCAACTTTGAAGTTCCAAAAAATGCTCAATGATGATGATTTTACGATGGGTCTCACAACCATGTCCTAGAATTGCATTTTCATATTGCATCTAGCATAGGATTGCATTTTCATTCTAGACTTGCATTGTGGCAGCAATTCGATGTTCTCTTCATTGCATTCTCCTAGGTTCATACATTAGGGAGTTCTTCATTGTCCTGGTTTCATCATGACTATACAAGTGTTCGATCCTCACTCTCTATCTTCAACTATATGCTTTGGATCCATTTTCGTGATCAAAATCAAAATCTAACACTTCTATATAGCTCAAAATCACATTTTAATTTTTTTGGGACTAACGCGATCGGACGCTTGTGCAGTCAACTTTCTAATGTCGCTTTCTTGTCAGAATCTTATCTTATCATCATTTTCTCAAATCTTTGACTTTTTTCCTCAAAAGTCAACTCTGGTAAACTCTAGTCAACCCTAGTCAAACTTGGTCAACCAGACATTGAAATCGCTTGAAATTGATTCCACATCTTCCAAATTCTTCCGTAATCTGTTCTGCGTTCTTCTTGCTCTTTGATTCAATATCTATTTGCATTTTTTCTCTCTCCATCATCATATGACGTGTCATCTTTCCATTTTGCTCCCAAGGGGCAGGATGATTACATCATTGAATCTATTCCAATCAATCTGATCTAATTTTCAAAATTCCCCATTGCTAGGGGCATCTCGTCACTTGGGGCATGTTCAATTTTTCGTACCTCACAGTCAAAACTAGATACTCCACAATCAATAGGGGCATCTTTGTTCCTTACATCTTGTCATCTATTAAGGTATCAGGGCATTCTAACCCAGATTCATGAGGATCAAGCTTTTTTCTGGAGACAATTCTCGAAATCTCAATCTATTAAGTATCTGAGCAATCTAACTCAGATTCTTAAGGATCAAGCTTCATTCTGGAGATGATTCTTGAAAACTCATCTATTGGGAATTGGGGCATTCTAACCCTGACTCCTAAATCAAGCTTTGTTCTGGAGATGATTCTAAACCTCTATTTACTATCTTTTGAGATAGGTATTGGGGCAATCTAACCCTGACTCCTGAAGGTTAAGCCTTGTTCTGGGGATAGCCTTGTGAAAGATGTCAATCTAACCAGTATCTTGGCAATCTAACCTAGATATTGGGGGACTAAGCTTCATTCTAGAGATAGTCCTAAAATCTCTATTGATTATCTTGTTGGACAGGTATCAGGGCAATCTAACCCTAACTCTTGAAGGTTGAGCCTCATTCTAGGGACAACCTTGTGAAAGATATCAATCTATTAGGTATTAGGGCATTCTAACCCGGATCCCTAAGGATCAAGCTTCATTCTAGAGATGATTCTCAAAATCTTAATCTTTTAGGTATCAAGTCATTCTAACTCGGATCCCTGAGGATCAAGCTTCATTCTGGAGATGATTCTTGAAATCTTAATCTATTAGATATCAGGGCATTCTAACCTGGATCCCTGGGACTCAAGCTTCATTCTTAAGATGACCCTAAAAAAAACTCTATTTGACCGATATCTCGGCATTCTAACCTAGACTTCAGAGAGTTAAGCTTTGTCCTGGAGATGGCTCTGAAATCTTCATCAATCAAAATTTGCATCACCAATGTTCAAATCTATTCTTCTATGCTTCAAGCATCAAACTATTCTTTGAATCAATACGTTGCTCGCACATCAATTCAAAGAGGGGCAAAATGTAACACCCCAAAATTGGCATCTTGCAACCCTAACTAATTTTGTTGCATTTTTCATTCTTCTGAATCATCAAAGTCCTATTGTACTAGGCAATTTTGAGTTTTGACTGACTCTACTCGACCCAAGTATCAAATGCAGAAAATCCTAAATCTGCATTAATCATACATTATATTTAATTCCTAAATATCTATTGGCTAAAGAAACCCTATGATTGAATTAATTTAATTATAAAGTCCTAGCACTTTAATTAAATTAAATTCACCCCTTTCAGCTAAAACACATAAAAAATAATTAAATAATATTTAATAATTAAATAAATATCCTCATTTCAAATATTGAATTTAAATATTCAGATAATTGAGAAAACATATTTATGAGGTCATACTTTATTTAATTAATTAAATATTCTCTCAAAAATCTTCTCTCCTATTCAGAAATGGAAACTTTGAATTAACTGTGCTTTAAAGAGAAAGAAAACAGTTAAAATCA
>MU223576.1:1330238-1343770 GCA_018584345.1 Thuja plicata
GAAAAAGTATTTCAAATTCAAAATATCTTAACTTGTAATTAGGAGTCAAAGTTGAGTTGTGGCAATAAAGCATATTTTATTTAATTAATTTGGATTTACTTTCAATTTTCAAGTTGAGTTAAACTAGAGATTGACTTGGGAGTTGTCATTCACCTTTGCATGTTTTGGTAAATTTCAATCTCTTTAGGGGGAATTGGTCATTCATTCTCTCATAACAGGTTTTTGAGATTGGAGAGCTCTTGGTGATTTTGAAGTTTTTTGAGGAATTGTGGATTGTTGTGGATCTTGGTTGCTTCAAAGTTTCAAGATTTTCTATTGCTTGTGTGTGTGTGTGTTCGGATCTACATTGTGCCAGATTTGTGGTTGAATTGGGTTTGAGGGTTCAGATCTACTTTCATCCTCCAAGCTACATTCTTCTGTTTCATGCATTGGATTAAAAGTAGGTTTCATTTGCCTTGCATGGATTCCATTTCGTAGATCTGAGGTTTTTTGTGTTGTTTTAATGCATGTTCCTTAAATTTGGCCTTTAAATGGCTTATGGATGTTTTCTATATTTTTGGGTGTTTCTAGAAACCCTAGATCTATATTTCTATCATTTTCTATAATTTTAGCATCGTAGGTTTATGCTGTCAAAATTTCAGGAAGAAATTCCCTCTAGATCTCTTAGAAAATAAAAAATTAACCTTTGATATAGTTTATACTATAGAAGAAATTAAATTTATGATTTATTATGTTTTTGATGTTTTTGGGTATTTATGAAAGCTTAGATCTATTATTTTCGTAATTAAGTATTCATGGTTATAGTACAGTCATGTTGTCAAAATTGTGTATTTATATCTCTCATAAATCTCCTTGAATTCAAAAAATTAAATCTGTGTATAGTCCTGACTATAGAAGAGAAATAAATAATTATCCTATGCATGTGCATTGAAAAATTAAATCATTGGGAAAAAAAAATCAACCCTCTGTGTTAAAATACAGACTGGTGTTAAAAAAAAAAAATACTACCCAGAAAAGTAAAAAGGTTAAAAAAAATAATACTCTCTTCCTTTGTTAAATTTCCGTTTTCAGATTTAGAGAATTAAAAAATATATATATATCTCCTTGTTAAAAAACGCAGTTGAGAGTTATTTTTAAATTTTAAAAATAAAAATAAAATAAAATAAAATTTAAATTGAGGAAGGGGTGGTGGGACCCCATCCCCACCAACCCCTATGTCTTTTGGCGCAGTGCAAGTGCGTGGGAGGGAGGCAGTGGTCCCCCCAACCCACTGTCTCATTGGATGGGACTGCGCAGACTGCGCAGGGGGAGGGTACCCTGCGGGCCCCCCCCACTGTCCTTAAGGACAACGCATTGCGCTAGGGGTTGGGAACCTGCGTGGGTCCCCCTCCTAGATACTTAGTTAATTTGTAATTTAAATTTCATTCGTTGTTTTTTTTTTTAAGTTTTTCTTTTTATTAATTATTAAATTTTATTTAATATGTATTATTTAAAAGTTAATTTATATAATTAGATTATAATTAAAATATGTATTGTTTTTAGTTGATATAATTAATCTCTAAATAATATGTATTTATATTAATCAATTATATGGTTAATTTTTAATTAGTATGTATTTCTATTAATAAATTTATATAATTAGTTTTAATTAATATGAATTTTCATGAATTAATGATTACATGTTAATTAAATTATGTGGTTAATTTTTAGATTATGATTAAGGTGGAATTGTAGGATATTAATAATTTGATTAATCTACATTCTACTTGATTATGAATTTAAATACTATACAGTTGGATTATTAATTTTACTTATTTAAAGGGTATCTTGATTTGACTGTTTAGATGTTGGAGGTAGTGTCAAATAGTTCTAAATGCAATTAGCATTAATTATATCAGATCAAGTTATGGATTAGATGAGGATTTTTGTATGTGGTATCTGTAAATGTTTACATGTATTTAGTTCATTTTTCAGTCCTTTAGGACATTTGTATTCTATGCATCTTATGGATCTCTTGTGCTTGTATATGTTGTTATTTGGGACATTAGACAACCTAGGATGTATATAGAGGCTGGGGGGGTGTAATTATTTTTCTGTTACTTCATGGTGTGTGTGTGTTGTTAGATATTACCCTAAACTGACCATGATGACCCTTTCGATTCTATTATATACTAGTGTACCTGTGTGACCGTTTCTGTTGTATGAGATACCGATTTGGGGAACACTAGGGTTGTGACCTATTCTAGATGTGTTAGGATCTCTGAGCCTAGGGTAGGTTACCTAGATGCGTATTAGGAGGTGGCTTGCAATAAGTTCTGTGTCCGTAAGAGACTACTGGATTGCTTATTGTAGAGTTTCTTAATAAGTGATAACTAAAGACATATTTGAGAGATTAAAATGAATTAATAAGATGTGGCCTCACCCATGCTTGAGTGCTAGTATAGGCTAAGATGGTTTTGAGAAGATGTTAGTTTCCCTGTGAGGTATCTGACATAGTTAGTGGGCCTTGTCAGTTTGAGAGGACATTAGCTCCGTGTATGGTCACTTAGGTGCCAAAATCCGTTGTGATTATCTAGGCTGAACTTAAGGGTAGACGTACATGATGACACCTTCCTTTACACATGCTAGATTTCCTATGTTGTTAGTTGCCTCTGGATTAGTGAGTCTTACCTTTGGTGGTGATTAGTACACCAGATTAGAGAGCTAACATGATCCCTTTCTTAATGGTTATTCCTTCTTAGTTTTGGATATCCAATTGGGATCTATCGTTATCTCCTCAGCACGGTGGGGTGGACCTTTGTGGTTCCACATGGACAGGTGGTAGTGATTCTTTATCCATTGAGATTCTATGTCCTTGTACCAGGTGCTTGATGGTTTCTTTGCAGATGAGCTCTTTATGTTCCTTCATCATTTATTATGTAATTTGATTATTGTAATCTTGTATTAGTGTATCGCATGTGATACCTAATATGGATATTGTAATATTAAGTAGATTAGAGTGATTACCACATACCCTATGAAATGTGCATTGGATGTGTGTTATGGTGGTTTCATGGTTATCCATGAGGATTGTAATTATGATTATGTAAGTTGTATTTGATATGTTTAATCAGATGGAATCTTTTGTTATATTGTTAGTCATGTTTTGCTTTAAGTAATTCAATGTCATGGGACCCTTGAGTCGTGTAATCTATGTGAGTGTAAGACATGTGTATAAATGGTAATCACTTCCGCATGATTATATGTTTCTTTATGTTAACTTTAAAAAAAAAATTATTCAGCACACATAGTGACATGTTCTAGGTTAATCTCTCTTGGTTTCCCTGGCGGGGCATTACATGTCCTAACTTGCAGATAGAGCACAACCCTTTACTAAGCTACTACATAAAGGGGTTACCTTCAAATGGGATGAACACTGTGAAGAAAACTTCAGAGAATTGAAGGGGTGCTTGGCTGCTCCACCTAGTCTTATGGTGCCTATTCATGGAAAACTCTTACTCCTATACATTTTAGCTACAACTACATCCCTAGGAGTATTGTTGGCACAAGAAGATGAAACGAAGAAAGAATGAGCTATCTACTACATTAGTAGAACACTAGACACTTATGAGCTCAATTATAGCATTATTGAAAAAGCATGCTTAGCAGTCATCTTCGCATCACAAAAATTGAGACACTACATGCTCTCTCATATAGTAAAGCTCATTTCTAAGATTGATCCTCTAAAGTATCTTCTGAGAAGAACAGCATTAACAGGACATTTGGCAAAATGGGTCCTAATTCTAAGTGAGTTTGACATTGAATATGTAGAATGGAGAGCTATCAAAGGACAGGTACTAGCAGATCAATTGGCTAATTCACCACTCCAGGGTGATGAACCTTTACTAATTGAATTCCCTGATGAAACAATCATGCATCTCATTGTATATCCCTGGAAGATGTAATTTGACAGTTCATTCACTCAACAAGGATCTGGAGCAGGGGTCCTCTTCATAACTCCACAAGGATACAAGATTCCCAAGTCTTACAAATTGATGTTTCCATGCACCAACAATATCTCAGAATATGAAGCATTGGTCAACAGCCTCAAGCTGGCTATGGAATGGAAGATCATAGAGTTACATGTGTATGGTGACTCCCAACTATTTATCAATCAACTCAACTGGGAGTATCAAACAAAAGATTAAAATTTGATGCCCTACAAGCAACTAGTTAATGATCTGAAGAAGTACTTTATCTTCATCACCTTCCAATAGATACCAAGATTAGAGAACAAAGCTGCAGATGCTATGGTTACCTTGGCATCCATGCTACAACTGGAGGAGCATCAATTCTGCTATGACTTCTTGGTGGAAGAAATATACTATCCTACCTTTGATACCCCTGAATATCAAGTAATATGTACTTTGAATACCCAAGATCAATCTTGGTATGCCAGTATCATTGCTTACCTTTTTGACCAAACCATTCCTGCCAATCTATCCAGAAATGAGAAAAGATCCCTGATTAGGACAACATCATGTTACATCCTCGTAACTAACAACCTATATCGACGTGGTCTCGATGAAACACTTCTTCGGTGTTTAGAACTCGAAGAGTCTGATCTAGCATTAAAAGATGTCCATGAAGGTGTATGTGGATCACACTCGAATGACTTTTCATTAGCCCTACTCAAAGTAGGCTATTACTGGCCTATGATGGAGAGAGATGCTATTCAATTTTCAAAAGCATGTCTTAAATGCCAGACACATGGAAACCTTATCCATGCTACTGCCAGAGAACTTATACCTTTTATAACACATTGGTCACTTCAGGAATGGGCCTTTGACTTGGTTGGACAAATATATCTCAACTCTTCCAATGGACACAAGTTTATCATTATGGCCACTAAGTATTTCACAAAGTGGGTCAAAGCTGTGTCGCTAATGAAAGCCACTGGCAAACAGGTGGCTATGTTCATTCTGAACTACATTATTTGTAGATATGGGATACCCTCTTCAATTGTGACAGACAATGGGGGCCAATTTAAAAATCAAGACATTGATGACCTTTGTGAACAGTTTCATATTACTCAACATTGCTCCTCAATCTATTATCCTCAAGGTAATGGACATGCTGAGGCATCAAACAAAAATATTCTCACGATTCTACACAGAAATGTAAGCAAGTCTGGTAGAGACTAGAATCTACAACTAAATCTGGCACTATGGGCCAATAGAACAAGCATAAGAACACCAATTGGAGCCATGCCATTTTCTCTAGTCTATGGCGCTAAGGCAGTACTACCTATTGAGGTTGAAATCCCCTATTTTTAGATATCTTTACAAGGTCTTGTTACTGATGAGCAGTACCACATAGATAGGGTAAATTCTCTAGACTTGCTAGATGAGCGCAAACAACAAGCGTTCGATCACCTCAAGGTATATCAAGCACGTATGTCCAAAGGTTACAATAAAAAGGTCAAACCACACAAATTTGAAGTAGGAGATCTCATCCTCAAAGAGAATCCTAAGAACCAGCCTAACAAGGAGCATAAAGGAAAGTTTGAACCTAATTGGCTGGGACCTTATGTTATCCCTGCTACCTTTTGGATTGGAGCTTATCAGTTAGCTACACCTAAGGGAGACATTCTTCCAGATCCTATCAACACTCTACATTTGAAGCGGTTCTACGCTTAATGTTCGGCTAGTAGAGCCTATACAACAAATAGTTCTTGCAAAATATGAAAAAAAATTTAGAAAAATGATCCTGAAGAAATCCAAAAATAGTGGAAAAAGTTTGACAAAAAGGGTATCCTCGGTGAAAACCTGGTTTACAGGCACCTTGATACTACAAAAACATTAAAAAAAAAAGCAAAAATAGCAAAAAAATTGAAAAAGAGAAAAGTGCCTTGATGAGCACCTGGTAAAATAGGCATCTTGGTAGCAAAAAAAGAAAGAAAAAAAATCTTGTCAAGTGGTGAAAACCTGGCAATCAGGCGTCACTTGTGTTCTGCGCCCCATCTATCAATGCACTACTAATACTAGGTCTTCATAATTTTGCCTGTGCTCATACGCTGACTTCATTTTCCTACATGACTCTCTTATCCTCACTTGGGATTTATCTATCTCTACGTCATAGGAATAAGTCATTCTGCACTAGGGGCATCTTTGCTAGTATGGTAGGTTATGGTTGCTAAGTTTCTTTAGGATGGTTTTCCTCACGGACACAATGTTTCTTAATACATGCAAAACAATGTCACTTTCCAAAACAAGGGTGTCTTTCCACAACATCACATATCCAGACATGAAATTTACATTAACAGAGTTCCTACAGGGCTATATTGGGTTGCAAACATGAATGAATTATCCTATCAAGGCACAAACATGGAATACCATATTTCTTGTATTCCAATTTTTTTATTGATGAATCTTTACTGTGTTTGACAGATGAGTGAACAAGTACTACTTAAACACACAGTTTTCTATTGGTTTGATTATGATTCTTTTATGTCTTGATGATGTTTCAACTAGGGGCATCTAAGTAATTATAAATTTTATTTGATTGATTCTCAATTGATGATTTATTATGTCTTCTTAGTTACTCAATGACATCTGCGCAAAGACAAAGAGTCACAAGGACAGGGGGCATAATGTTTTCTTAAATTTCTATGTATGGTGATTGTTCCAAATGATCCTACAAATTTCACCTAACTTGGATGTTTATGTTAAGAGCTGCCACTATCGGTGGATAGCCGCATATATCTTGATCTTTGTTATGTATAAACTACGGTGAGGTTGAAACAATTTCCTTGTCTATTTTCTAATCCAGATTCTCACTAAGGTATATGAATCATAATGTACCCAAGGATATGAATTTTTAAGGTCATTGCAGGTCCAATATCTTTCCTTAATCAAAATCTAGTATATTAAAAGGAAGGTGACTATTTTTATCCTGGCTTCTATGCCTTGATGCCTAAGTCTATTTCTGACATTTCGATAAAATATAGTATTCATACTTTCATAATATCAGCGGGTATTAGTGATGGTTGTACTATTCGGTGGTATCCATTCCAAAAAGTGCCCAATGATGATAAAAATGTTTCAATATTTGCTAAATCAGTGACAAGTCCTAAGAGTCTGCATATAGCTGCATTTAGAGCTTGCATGATGCATTTATGAAAGAAGTAACAACATAAGGAATTTTGTGCTCAAAAATGATTTCTATCTTCTTCTAAACATCAAGTTAATTCCATCATCCATATTATTGATATCAAATATCAATGCACATCCATAGCATACATTTTGCATTCATTAAAAAGAAGAAACGGGAAAATACAAAAATAAAGCATCCATGTATTGCATTTTTACTTTTTCATCCTAAAGTGCATCCATACATCTATTTGGCGTAACCAAAAAATTAAAAGAAACATACATTTGCATTTTCACATGAGTATCATTTAAAACATATTTATACCAGTAATAACTCATCACATCCAATCATAAAAATGATGTTATCATCTAAAAACTAACTCATCAAGAGACCAAGGTATCATCACATGTGCAAAGATACATTTACCACCTCTATGAAAGCAAAAAGAACTCATGAAATATGTCAAAATCAAGATGTTGCATCAGATATATATCATCATAACATGGTACAGATCAAATATGAAATAGTATGCATAAAGAGTATCAATGTATCAGTGAGCCAAAATGAATCAGATATACATGTATGAATGTCATCCACAAAAATGGATCTCAGAAGGATCCAGATATACAAAAGAGAGGATCTCAGCAGGATCCAGGTATACAAATATGATCTCAAAGATATACATGTCATAAAATGATACAAAATGTCAACTCTGTCCCGCCCCCTCTCCCTGGTCAAGAGGAGGAGGAGGAGGTGGTACAAAAGGAGATGTTGGAGGAGGCATGGGCCCTTCTGACTGCTGAGTCACTCGAGAGAATGAAGGTGCTCTCTGACCCTCTAGAACTACCACATGATATAGGGAATAATAGTATGTAGCCCTCTATCCCTAATGGACCACTATCTGGGCCTATACATCTCTCTCTGCTCTCAGCCGCTCTAGATGTATATCCCTATCCGCTAGTAAGGTATCAGCAATAGTCACTCTGTCCTCCAATATTGTAATCCTGGCTCAGAGCTGCTCCCTCTTCTGCTCACATCTAGATAGTGGATCTCTGTCTCTTCCTGTATCCTTCTCCTGGGCCCTGTCCTATCCCCTATCCTGAGGTCTATCCTGTGACCCCTACTATCTCTATCTCTATTGGTCCCTAGTAAGGAGCGAACCAAGATCTCTCCAAGGAGCTACAAATTTGAATTGGGTACGCTGACCCTCTCCACTACCACTGGCTACACCTATATCCACTGCCTCACCGCCACCACCCCTATCATCTCCATCATGCCCATCATCAGGAGGAGGACACCAACCATCTCTACCATCCCTACCACCATCATGGCCTCCATGTCTGTCAGGAGCCCTGTCTCTCTATGCACCTCCCCTACCCCTGACTGGTCGATCATCAGGATCATAATCTAAGGGCTCCTTTCTATGAGGAATAATCTCCCCAGGAATAGTGAACTGAGGAAAGGGGTACTGAAGCCTCTCAGCAGCATAACCATCTGACACACCTGTGTCCTCTACATCAGGCCAGAGATCCCAGTCTACTGCCACCATGTCTCAGATCTCCTAGTGGGTTGTCTCATATGTCAACTATGCACCCCATAATGATGTCTCGTCCCTAGTCTGGGCGTATACGACAATATCCTTTGTCATTCCCTATCACCGACTGTACTACCTTAGCACTCTGGTAATTATGAACCGCTCTATGACATATCTGGTCCTGCCAATAAGATATCGGCTTTGGCACAATTAAGGCACCTATCAGGCATCTGAGGTCCACACCTCACAATCTAAGTATGGTCTCCAAACGACCTCTGTCATATCATCAAATAAACAGTGCCAGTACTCAATCTTGCCTAGATGGGGTTGCTGAAGAAGGCCTGCATACATGTATACATAAGGCTGCTCAAGTGCTCACTATCTATCTACAATCGGCCATGTAATAGGGATGCGCTCCCAGGCCTAGATCTAAAGAATAAGGATACCCAAAATCATACTATGGTTATAATGGTATACTATCTTGTGTAGCTCTCTGTACATGTGAACTAAAATATAGCTACCCCAAGCAAATCACCGATGGTGGACGACCATGTTCTCTATCATACTCACCCAACCGACTATAAATCCATGTTGGCCCCTATCTGGCATGAGGATGCCACCTACTAGACCTACTAAATAAATAGATAACTGATCATAATGATCGACCATGTAGTCCCATGACAGATATCTCCGGTCAATGGTATCATCCTGGAAAAATCTGCGTGCAGCACCAATAGCCACACTAGCTCTCGACTCAAAGAATACCTCTTGTCTGATCATCGACATGCGCAGTATCCTCTAGATGTCCTCCAGAGTCACAGTGATCTCTCTAGTTAGTAAATGAAAGGTGTTATGCTCTGAGTGTCATCTCTTAGCAAGAGCAGTCAACAACCCACAGTTTACCCTGATCTCAGGTAAACCTATCAAGAAACATAATCCGCATTGGATCATAGTCATCTACTCATCCTATGAAAAATTATCCCAACAATGCTAGTACACGTGCAGGGTAAGTGCCGTGAAATGTGACTACCTCAAACTGGGCTTGTTTTGGAAAAAAATGACAATACATCAATACCCTATCTACAAACACAGGGGCAGACTCCTAATCAGCTAAGCAATTCCAAGTTCATAGGATGCAAATGGATCAGAAAAATTGAAATTCTAAGTCTTTTGACTAGATACAATTCTGAAACAGAAGGATGCGATCCATTCTGCCAGATGTGATCCTGAAAATATAGGATGCGACTGCATTTACAGGATGCGATCTCTGAAATAAAGGATGCGATCCTAAACGCGGGGTGTGACCCTAAGCACCCTGGGTGTGACACACTAATGGATTTCCCTTAAAAACATAGAAAAAATAATGGAGCTAGATTCGATCCAAGAAATATCAGATGTGACGTAGGAATCCAGAAAAACCGAATGCGATCCGGGAAAAACCAGATGTGACACAGGATTCACAAGTTGTGATCGAGAATCCTGGATGCGATTCTAAATTGCAAGGGCTATAACTACTACAAAAATGCATGAATTTGAAATTTGCAAAATTCACAAGGTAGTTTATCGAGCACTTACTGGCGGTGGGTAGTCAGCTGGATGCTGATGTCAATGGCTCATCTCAAAATGGTGCTTCCTCACAGGGACTACCATCTTCTCTATAGATCTCTCTGATTTACTATGGAGAAAAGTGAAAATAAATAGTGAAATGGTAATTTTGGAGGCTTCTATGGGTCTTTTGAGACATTTAGGAGTTCCAAAACTCCTCCCAGACAACTACAACTTCATTTATGTTCTCTTTCTGATCAATCAGGAACCAAATCGAAGGTGCCTAAGATGTTTTTAGCAGCACAGTGCCATTTTTGTGATAGTTCTAAAAATTACATATTTGCTTCATTTGTTCCAAACATCGGTTAATACTGCACATCTTATCATACATCTTGGTCTAACATCATTTTATCAATCTCATTACTCATTTTTTCACATAATTAACTTGGTACTCATGTGTTTATTTTTAAACACGCCTTCTTTTCTACTTCTTCTACTCTATTCTTTCTTGTCCTAACCGCTTCCTGCAAGTGATACGTTCTTTCAACTGAGAGATTTATTCTTTTCCTTTGATTTTGTTCCTGAGGGGGCATGATCACACTATCATCAATTAATTTTTTTTTGTTTGAAACAACATCAAAATGACTTCATTATCAAACAAACTAGGGGCATGACAGTTTCCTTGACTAAGTCAGAACTGTTGGATAAAAATCTTTGGTTCCCATGAGCTGGATATCTTATGTTTCCTCATTTTAGAAGATTTTTATTAAAAGCTCCTGGTAGCTTCATACTGACTTTTTGGATGACAACCAAGTTCAGAATTAGTATTATCAATTTTTGGACGACAACTAAGTTCAGAATTGGTATTTTTAAAATCTTTTATTGATCTTTGGATGACAACCAAGTTCAGAATTGGTATTTTTAAATTCTTTTATTGATCTTTGGACAACAACCAAGTTCAAAATCAATTCTATCAGTTTGGTTTGATCAAGTACAAGACTGATCTCATCAACATTCTATTTGACAACTAAGAACGGGATTCTCAATCTTTTTGAAGTTAAAATCAAAAACTTTCTTTGAATCAATGCGTTGCTTGCACATCAAGTCAAAGAGGGGCAAATGTAACCACCTGAATTTGGTATGTTGCAACTATGGACCCTATTTTTCCTAAGTGTGATCATACCCTTGATTATGTCCAAATGACCCTGTTACTGCTTGGCATAATTCTTCGAATCAATTTAATGTCCTAGGTGATTTTTATCACTGAATTATATTAACTATTATAGCCATAGGATTTAAATCAATTAAAGCCAATTAAATCAAATCCAATTCAAACATGGCTATAGTATTTAATTATAAATAAATTAAATAAATCCCTAAATCAATTACCCACTTGCAAAATAACTCATTCCCCTAGCCTATTTAATTTAATTAAAATGGCTATACTCCCCTAATTATTAAAAAGAAATTAAATTGTTTAAATAATTAATTCCTATATTTTTGAATGAATTAAATAAGTTTAATTCATTTAATTAATATTCCCTTAAACCCCAACCTAACCTATCTCAACCACTTCTACCCTGGGTTCTAACCCTTCTCAACCCATTCACCCTTGCTAATCTAATCCTAATCCTAATTCTACCCTAACCCACCTCGTAATGTTGTCACATTCCATTAGGGAATGATTAACAACTCAACCCACTTGAGAAAGTCCACTTTCTCAGGCTTAACTTTCTTAAGTCCACCTTCTCAAGCCACCCTCTTACACTCTCCCTATGCTTCTTTAAGGCTTTCATTAATGCCTTATTAATGAAGATTCCTTAAGCCTATGTCTCCTCCATGCCTCATTAATGCCCAAGGCATTAATGACTCTTACACCACCATTAATGAGACCCTCAACTCATTAATAAGCCTTGTCTCCCCTCTCTCTCTCTTTCTCATTCTTCTATAAATAGAAGCTATTTTTGAGAGCAAATAAGCCTTCATCCAATATTGTAAATGCATTTTTATGCCACTAGATTAAAGTTATAACTCATATTTCACTCCATAGTTCATGCTTTTACATTGTTATTATTTCCATTCTTAGAGCTAGAATACATGTTTTCTCATTATTTAGCTTGTTTTAAACTAAAATCCTTCATGCTAGGTCGTATATGTCATTGATGGTAGCATAATCTGAGGGCTATTATGTTACTAATCACACTCTTCTTAGTTAGAAGGCAATAGGTTGATATTAGTTAGTTTTACATGCTTATCTAACCTTTTTGAACTAATGCAATGAACTATTGACGTGTTGTGTCTTTCTTATCAGGTACAAAATATACACACACAGTTTCTATATAACAAACATAAAATCCTTCAAGTCTATATTTGTATAAGTTTGTTGTGAGTTCCTATCTCATGCTCCATTTCATGGTTGATGTTCAATGGGTAATTAGTGTTGGAAAGCTACAATGGAAACAATTATTATTTTTTCATTCATATCAAACCTTAACTGGTGAGACTATTGCTATCTTTTTTAGTATCATATCTATTGATTGATGAAGAAGATTTGAAAGCAAGGATAACAAAAAGATCAAGTGAAATGGCTGAGTTATGGGAAATCACAAGGGTACTTGATCAGTTGGCACATTGGCAAAGTAATGTGTTGTTTATCTTTTGATGACAATTTACTGAGAACAGTTTGGCAAAGTAATGTGTTGTTTATATTTTGATGACAGTTTACTGAGAACAGTTTATGTCAAGCGAAGTTTATGATGACCGAGCGCCAATAAATTGCTAAGGAAACTAGTGACGACTGAGCGGAAGAAAATAGTGTTGGCCAACGCGCAATATTTTGGTAATTATTGAGATTTGAGATCTCTGGCTAACATAGTTGATTTTTGTTAGAAATGGAAAAAGAAATATGTAAATAAGCAATACCAAGAAAGAATCTAAGTGAGTGAAGGCATAAAAAAAATATTACCAAAAATAAGGAGAGAGAAAGCTTCAAGATCCAACACCATGAGACAAGATTTTCAAAGGGGAAAGAAAAGAAAACCCCTTGTGACATTATGAATGAGGCATAAAAAGGCCTAAAAAGAGAAAGAGAGAGAGCAACATGCTCAATACAAAAGTTGAGAAGAGGAAGAAACCTCATTAGTCTAAGGAGAGAAGAAGAGACATCTCTTTAATAGAGATGTGAGAAAGGAGTTTCATGGTAACTCTCATATCTATGTATGCCACATTTCATAAAGTGTGTGCCACTTGTGTTATTTCCTCTTAAGGAGGAATCTAAGGGATACCTTGGTTTATCCCAATTAAATAATACAACCAAGGGATA
>MU223576.1:1348948-1361847 GCA_018584345.1 Thuja plicata
AAATAATACAACCAAGGGATAATAAAAGATACATAAAAATTAATTATCCTCACAAGAGGACAAAATAGGTGTAGGGATTCCATAGGAATCTCCTACTTACATAATGCAAGTAAAGATTAATTTCTAAGAATTTTATTGGGATATGTAAAGTTAATTAAGGATAAGCATGATTGGTCCACACTATTTAAATACATGGGTAATCATAATTAATGCATGGATCCAAGATTTAATTAGTGATTTCTTTGGAGAAGTAAATTAAATGTAAAGATAGAAAGATCCGTTGGCTCTGACCTAAACTAAGATCTACGATCTTGATTAAGCAGCAAAATATTTATTTTACCTAGATGAAGAGGTATAAGATAACCTCAAGGGGTTATTTAGAGATGTGCCAGAAGAAAGTGTGTAAGTGTATACAAGAGGATTGCATGGTTAATTGACTGATTGGCTTAATCTAGCAGAGATGCAGAGAGCTGTGAAAGTGATTGCTTGACAGATTTCCAAGCAGATCTGGAGATTGAAAAGAGAATGGAGGTCACTCAGTGAATTAGCATTAGAGTTGAATTGGATCTGGATTTGCAAAGTAAGTTGTATGTATCAGATCACACCTGTTGATTACTTTATAAACATTATATCAGTCAAAATCCTTTAACCAAGTTGACCTAACAATCATTGTATAAATCCTTTGAGCAAGGTGACATTAAGGTGGAATGTTCTAATTCCTCTAACAAGGCCACTCCTGACAAGGTGATTAAATCCTTTAACCAGGTCACATTTAGCAATGTGTTTTGTAACCTTTAACATGGTTGGCTCCTAATAGAGCTCACTTCAGAAGAGTGAAAATTTGACAGCATGTTATTGGTGGTTTTTTCCAAATTGGGTTTCCATTTTAAATCATGGTGTCAACTTGTGTGAATATTTATGTTGTGTTTTATTGTTAAGTTTCTACAAGCTGATTGCATTTGAACAAGTAAACTGCATATGTATGTTGTTGATTTATGCTATTTACTGCGGAGCATATCAGAGTTGTTCAAAGTGGTATAAAGTTTAAATTGGTACATCTAAACCTAAGGATAACTGATTCACCCCCCTCTCAATGGGCAATTAGCCAGATATCTAGTATCTCCTGGTTATGTTGATTTGTTGTGAGATTACTGCTTAGATGAATACCATATAGAAATTATCTCAAGATATTATAGGGTATCCCCCTCTTGGTATAGAAGAACCTAAAGAGTAGAAGTATTGTAAGAGTGCTTGTCAATTGGTCCTTTTCGTGGATGGAGTAATATTTGGAGTTGGCTTCTCTATAAAACTAGTCAGAAGAACAAAAGGTTGTTGTGTTTTGTTGCAACATAAAAAGGAACCAACACATGTGATAACTGAATTCTTTTTTATTTAGAATTGAATTATTGAGTGAAATTAAATTAATTTAATTTAATTAGAAGAATTAATTAATATGTTTAAATATTTAAATTTAAACTTTAGGAAATTGAATTTAATTAATTAATGAAGATTTATTAATTAAGGTTATTTATTTAAATAAAATTAATTATTTAATTAATTTTGGGGAAATTATTAAAATGATTTGGGGAATAGATTTAGAAGAAATAGATGATTAATTAATGATTAAAAAATCACTGATTAATAGATGAAAATTAGTGTTTTAATGTAAGGTCGCAAGTATATCCATTTTAGGGTGTCTACACTTTCTTTTTTATTTTTTATTTTTTTTGTAATTAAATAATTAATTCTCCATAAAACTCAAATTTTAATTAGAATTAAAACTCAATTTATTATTATTATTTAAATGCAATTACATTGCATATTATTATTTTTAATTAGGAATAATATTTGTACCATATTAATAATTTGTTTATATTAAATATGCCTTTAAATTTCCATTTAGACATGATATTTAATTAAATCTTCAAACTTTATATTTAGACTTTTAATTAAATATTTAATAAATACAGGTATTTAATTAATCCCTATTAATTAAATATCTATATATTTAATATTTTGTTATTCTTAGAAGGTTCAATTATTTAAACTTTATAATTAACCTTTAATTACTCTTTTACTTACATCGCAAAAAAATACCACATTGACCTTCATGCATATTGAAATCTGACCAAATTAAAATGCAGAAAAGATGCAACAACATAAGCATGCTCAAACAAGGGTTCACGAATTCACGTCATCTCGATGAATTTAGAGAAGGTAGTCAACTAGATACTTGTCTGCTATTTCAGGACAAATGAGGGCTTATGCTAGGATTGAGGCCTGAGTGTTATCTCCCCTCTCTTACAACTAAGATAATGTGATAGGGAACGCTCATCCTAGTAATTCAAGGAAGTTGATGCCCGATACCTACAAACCTACAACACAAAGCCAAGCATGTACATGATATATAGAATAGAAAATGATAAAGATTGGTCGATCGTGCAGATCTCACAATGCAAGTAACTATGTCTTCACCCTTTACCACATCAAACACATCATACAGATATGTGAGATAGACATGCCACACAAAAATATAAAACATATATGTTAACCATACACATGCAAGTATGGGGTCAGTAAAATCATCATAACATATACCTAATCATCATGAAAATAACCAAAAGATTCTGGCATCAATACTGAAAAGTAAATTATGGGTGGGCACTACAAGAAGTGTCATCATGTTAATATAAAAGAATCCTAAACAAAAATCAAGTGAATATGCCCCATCATAGCTTCTCTAGTCAAAGACATCCTTGAGAAACATAGAAAACATATCATAAAAGATAAAAAGATAAATCAAAATAAAAGGTAAGACTCATTGACCAAAAAAGTCAACAACCATATATCTCTCTTTCCAAGGTTTAAGTGCTCTTGATAGGTTGATAATGATCAAGGTGTTTGATTTTAAGGACTCATTTTGTATAAGACACATGATAGATCATGATAGTGCCTAATCAAGGCACAAGGTAGTTTGATAAAGATTGCAAATGTTTGATAAGGCAATTGATCAATTATGTTGTAGGCTAGCTTGATAGTTTGTCTATTGATTCATGATTCGTTAAGCTCAATGTTTTGATTGTGTTTGTTCAAAATATTTGTGTCTCCAAGATAGGTTATTGGATTTTTTTATTATTTTTTCAAAATAATTTCAAACAAAATATTTCAAAATATATATATATATATATATATTTTTTTTATTTTTTTTTTAAAATGTTTTTTATTTTTTTGGATTTTGAAAATAATATTTTTTGGGGAATTTTGAAATGTTTTTGGCTTTTCTAGATTTTTTTTAAAAAGATTGTTTAAAATATTTCAATCATTTAATGATTTATTCTCAAGAAAGATATATTTATTTGCTCCTAATTTCTCACAAGGCAAAAAGGATCATGAGTAGATGAATGAACTGATGGGACATAAATAGATAAGTGAGGGATGGAAGAAGCTTATTTTATTTTCAAGGAATATCACATGATCGGATAACATGTTTATCCAAGCTAAGGGATTGGATATGGTAATGTAAGGTGATGGAATGGTACATTATATGGCATGTGTGTTGGGAGATTGTTGGAATATCATGCATATATATGTTGGCATTAATGTTTTTTATTCATGTTACCATGTTTCTACTGTATGTGATGGTGTTCCTATGATGTTCAGTGAGATGATTGATTCTGATGCAGTCCAAGCTCAAAGGATCCAATAAAGGACTGTCCAAACTTGCAGCCAACAACAAGAACAAAATAGCAAAAACAACACAACACAAGATATATCAAAATCAACTTTATTATCTAAGAATTCTAATTACATGCAACATGTCAAGCTGTAAGACCTTCCTGGATAGGGCTAATTACATCAACAGATTCAATAAGATCTTGCAGGATCCAATTGTATCCAATTACCCTATAGCTAAGTAGAAGAAACCAGATCTGAACTTGTGCTCACAAGCCACCAAGAAATCTACAATCTCTGTCTACCCACTTACAACTATCTACAATAACTTATAATTATTCAGCTTATTAGCCTACTCTACTATCCTCTCTCTATCTTCCCATTATTTCTGTCTCTCTAAACATCAACCTAGACTCTCTTTTATACACACTTGCCACAAGTCATCTTGTAAATAATAATTAAATGACCTAGTCGGCCATACACTCTATAATGAACAGATATTAAATGCACCAGTCAGCTGCAATTAATAACAAAATACATAGAAGAAAAAACCAACCCAGATTTAGGTCCACATAAGATCCAATACCATAAATCTACATGCCTTGGAACTCAGCATGATCCCAATGAACCCCTCAAATCACAGATGCAATCTCCAATGTCTACCCAATCCATAATTACAAGTCAGTGAACCCCACCAACTAGTCGGTAAACAAGAACATCGAGAGCCAGACCACTCAATGAAAGACACAACCAAGAAGGAATCCATCAAATAGATACCCCTGAGTAATATGCTACTAATAAAGACACCACCGAGCTGCACACATAGAGAAACTACCATTGAGCAGAATATCACCAAAAATAACAACACCGAGCACCACCGAGTCCAATAGTGAAGCAATACATCTTCCAACCGAGAACTATCACCAAAGTGACCAAGCACCTTAGGTCTCCAAAAAAATTAACTACTAAAAAAAAATCAAACCAAACCATGTTTTTGGTGACACGGGATTGCCAACTACCCCTAGATGCTCCTAATTCAGACACCCCAAGTGCGAAAAGATTTTCTCAATAGCTGGATGAACATAATTTGGGATTAAACACATAGGTCCCAAAATGGTTCTTGATATACATGTCTTCCAAGTCCTCAACTGACACACTCTTTCCTTGGTTCCTCTTTTGCTTCCTTTTACCATTAGTACTTGTTGATTTATCTTCATATCTTTGCATACTTATGTCTGGACCAACCTCTACAACCATTTCAAATCTGCTACCAATTCTCAATTTCCTCCTCCCGAGCTCTGCATCCTTCAAAGGAATCAAAATAGACTTCTTCCCATCCTTCAGTATAGTAAAGGAATTTCTTTTACAGTCATGAATAGCCTCTCTATTATACTGCCAAGGTCTACCAAGTAAAACATGACAAGAACTCATCTCCACAATGTCACATAATACTTCATCTCTATAGGTACCAATGTAAAAAATCACCATGCACTGCTCTTTCACCACTACTACATGACCATCTTGTAACCAACTTATCCTATAAGGACAAGGATGCCTCAACCTTTTCAAACCAAGTTTCTAAACTATCTCTTCAGCAACTAGGTTGTCAGTACTTCCTCCATCAACAATCACCTTACAACATTTACCACCTAACTTGCACACAGTCCTGAACAATTTCATCCTCTGACAAGAATCAACTTGCTTCAAGGGTAGAAAAGTTATCCTAAGAAAAAGATTCATCCCCTCTACCTCAATTTCATTCTCAGTAACTTCATTCACCACAACATTTTGATGACTACCAACCTTATTATTTGCATGGGGACTTTCAAATGACCGATGTCCTTCTTCTCCATAGTTGTAATAAGTACCTTTGAATACACCTCTACCTATCTTTCTCCTTGGTTCAACAGGTTTCAGTTCATCTTCAACTTTTTGTTTATCCTTCACCGACTTTTCTTGCTTCTCTTTCCCTCAGGAATTACCATAATATCTTCTCTTCAACTTATCTTCTACCTTCAGTGCATACTGATAAGCATCTTCTACCAAGTCAATCTTCAACATACCAATCTCATCTTGGATATTGAATTTTAGACCATTAACATACCTTGCCACCTTTTCCTTAGAAATTTCTCTATGTCCAAACCGAATATTCAACTTGTAGAACTCCTCGGTATAATCTTCCACAGTCATCTCCTTCTATTTTAGATTCTGCAATTTCTTAAATAACTCAAGTTCATAGTCGGCAGGAATGAACTTATCCTTTATCTTTGTCACCATCAACCTCCACCAATTGATCTTCATCTCACCTTCTTTTTCTTGGTCTCTCTGCAAATCTTTCCACCATAAAGCATCATGTCCCTTAAACTTAGCTTGTGCCAACCTTACTCTAAGTGGATCTTCAATGTCTTCCAGCTCAAAGTAGTCTTCTGACTCACCAATCCAATCAATCAGATCCTTGGGTCTCAATGTACTTGAAAATTTAGAAACCTCCATTCTATAGTCTGTACTCAATTGATCTCCATACCTCTAGAACCTATCATATATGTCTCCTCCATATATCTCTAGTTGATCGACTCTATCATCTCTACTAGATCCAGCAACTTCAAAATCTTTAGCAGCTTCTTCATAACCATCATCCATTCTCAAACCTCTATGAAATCCAAAATTTATGATACCTTCCATGATTTCATTCTTCACTTCCATCATCTCATATCTAAATCTTTTTGTAATCCTTTCTTCCACCTCCTCAGAAATATCTACAATCGCCTTAGGGTCCAATATTCTTGGAGGCATTGATAGAAGTAAACTTCAATGGTGTGCTTGCACAATACCACAAGATAGGACTTATCTTGTCCTAGTCCAATTAGGATCCTAATATTCTATATAGTACCACTATAGCCTCTAGTAAATAAGGCTAAGACTCTCCCTAACTCTTCTCTAAGAGTTCAACTATTGTGCTTCACCTTGAAAGACTTCCACCATCAATTTTGTCTCACCATGCTCCACATTGGTTCCAAGGCTTTCAATGCCAAATCCTTGAAATCACCACCACACATGTTACAAGGGGCTTGTATATGATCTGACTATTCAATCCATATCCACTAAATCCAAAGTTCATAGGTTTTTCACCCCAAGACAATCGAGTTTCAAATTCACACCCAAATTCCCTATTAGGCCTAAAACACCTATTAGCCCTATTTAGTGATTTTTTCAAGTTTTTCTCTAAAAAATTGCACACAACCCCAAAAAATAATTAGGGATCTAGTTACCCTTTTGGGAGACCTAAATTATTTTTAATGTCTAAGGTTCTCAAGTTGTTCATACATCACTGTCCTAGAAAGTAGGGCTTTTAGGCCTATTTTGGCTCTCTACAAGCAACATACTGATTTCTCTCCAAAACTCTATCCAAATGGATTAGATAAGCTATTTAATAGAAATTAGGGATCTATGGGACTCTAAAAACATTGAATCCACTCTTGGTCCAGTTCTCCATCTCATACCCTTGTCTCTTCAAATGGTTTTATCCTCACCATACCTCTGACCGGACTGTCCTAGCTCGCCTAGGGCATGGTTTTAAAAATAGCTAAACACCTTCCCTGACCTCCTACCTTTATATAAAAAATTTATGGAGGCTCCCCTACAAGATTCATCCAACCTTTGAATATTTCTACAGTTGAATCTCAAGTGGGAGCCATGAAAGCAAAAAAAGTCTAAAAGACTCCAGTAGACTACCTAATTTACAATTATTTTCTTATAGCTTGAAGATCAACTGAAAAGAACTAACACACTAAAAATAAAAGTCTTAGAAAACTCCAAAATACATGAATCCACAAATGGATCTCAATTTTCAATCCATTAGATCACCATTAACAAGCAAAATAATAGACTATGCACTGTATTCAGGGAATCCTCTTTTCTTGTTCACAAAAACTTCATTACAAAAAATCTCTCATCGGGATTTGAGCCTCAGAGTGTCTTAGATGCCATTCTCTACCATTATAGGCCATTTTAAATCAATTCTCACTCCTACATTTGTGGGGATCCTATGTTTTCGAGTTGCATGCAACATTTGCAATTTCTTGCAAATGTTGTCATGATAACTTTTGGCATCTTTTACATTTACTATGCCAACTAGAATATAGGGCATCTATGCTATGTATTTTGGTGAACTAAACCTATTTAATGAAATCAAGGAATATTTTACATGCTTCATGGGTCTAGAACACATTTTGAACACAAATCCCAACTTTAGACCAACTAGGCCTAAACTAACAAAAATAACTAACAATGACTAATTGGTGACCTTAGTACTAACACTAACTCACCTAGTCCACATTACCTACTAAGGCCTCAAAGAAAACACACATCTTTGACTTAGCTAAGGTTATATACAAGCTAAAAACTTCTAAGGCTTGAGGATTTCCTAGGTGCTCCTACACCATCTTTCCCTAAACAAAAGACTTCAATCCACCCTTGGATTGAGTAAGTTGGTGTCAACCCCCAACTTCTTAAACTCACTTTCCCTGATCCATACTACATCTGCATCAGATTTTCCTTTCCATTTTATAAAATTTTCTTTATACTCCTTCCTAGTCTTCTTAAAATCTAGAATGCTCTCTGCTTGTTTGATTGGTGTAGATGGCAAGTGCAATTCTTCAACCTCTTGCATGAATTCATTCAGAATCTGATGAGCATCAAGGATTGGGCCTTTCTACAGTACCAAGTCTATAACATTGAAGACTTGTGATAAACCCAAATCCTCCAGAAGTTCCACCTTATAGGCATTGGCTCCATACTTGTCTAGGATGACACATGGACCAATTCTCCTCATCTGAAGTTTGTAAGGTGTTCCTTTCTAAAGTCTTGCTTTATTAAGATGAACCATCACTAGATATCCAATCTTGAATTGGACATCCCTTCTTCTCTCATCCACTTTGGTCTTGATCTTCTCTGTATTCTCAATGAGAGTCTTCCTGACTGTGTCATGGACTTCTTGCATAGCATATGCAAAATCCTCAGCATATCCACTACCTTTAGCTCCATCTTTAAGGTCTCTAAGTTCATGAATGCCTCTAGTATGGATGTCATATACAATGTCAAAAGGACTTTTCCCTATGGTCCTATTCATAGTATCATTATAAGCATATTTTTCTTGTGCAATGAGTTGGTCCCATGTCTAACCATACTCCTTTGTCAAACATCTTAGGAGATTACCAAGGCTCCTATTTACTACTTTTATCTAACCATCTGACTGAGGATGGTAGGAAGATCCAAATGATAATTTGGTGCCCAACTTATTCCAAAGAGTCTTCCAAAAGTGGCTCATAAACTTGGTGTCTCTGTCAGACACTATACTCAGTGGTAAACCATGAATCCTAACAACTTCCTTGAAGAATAAAGAAGCTATTTGACTAGCATCATTTTTTGTCTTGCATGGCACAAAGTGATCCATCTTACTAAATTTGTCTACAATCACATAGACACTATCCATTCCTTATCTAGTCTTGGGTAGACCTACCACAAAATCCATACTTAGGCATTCCCATGGCCTAGTTGGAATGGGTAAGGGCTGATATAGGCTTGCATTTGTAGATGTTCCTTTGGGCATCTGACAGATAACACATCCCTCAACATATTTATTCATGTCCAAGTTCATATTGGGCCAAAAATAGAATCTTTAGACTAACTCCTGAGTTTTATTAATCCCAAAATGGCCACTAAGTGCACCATTATGTTTCTCTTGTATGAGATTCATTCTTATTGACCCCCTAGGGACACACAAATGACCCTATTTAAACAATAGACCAGACTACAAAGTGTATTCAGATTATCAACTATGAAAGTGGTTTTTATACTCTTGACATACCTTGTAGATGTCTGCAAAGTCCTCATCTTCTTCATACATGTCCTTGAAGTTATCAATTCCCATACTCTGTAGTTGAATCTCATAAATGGTCAATGCTCTTCTACTCAAAGTATATGCAACTTTACTCAACAACCCTTTCTTGTGTTTGATGTTGAATGTATATGCTTGTTGTTTTATTCAACCCACTTCATGTGCTTATGACTCAATTTGTCTTGTGAGTGCAAGAAACTCAATGCTTGGTTGTCAGAATAGACTATAAAATCCTTTGGCAATAGGTAATGCCTCCATTTTCTCAATGACTGGACCAGATCATACATCTCTAGGTCATAAGAAGAATACTTCTTCTTAGCTTCACTCAACTTCTCTTAATGGAAAGCCACTAGTCTCCCCTCCTAGCTTAAGACTTCCCCAATTGCAACATTATTGGCATCAAACTCCACTGTGAACAATTTTTCAAAGCTTGGAAACACTAAAATTGGTTGGGTTGCTATCTTCTTTTTCGGTAGTTCAAAGCCATTATGAGCTTTCTCATTCCAAAAAAACTTGGTCTTCATGCCTCCCTTAATTGTATCTAACATAGGAGCACATATTGCACTAAACTATTTAATAAAATTTCTATAGTATTGTGCAAGACCATGAAAGCTCCTTACCTCAGTGCGTGTCCTTGGAGTAGGCCAGTTGATGATGGCCTCAACTTTGCTTGGATCCATTTTTAAGTTACCTTGTGATAGCACAAAACCAAGGTACACCAGCTCTGTCTTGATGAACTCACACTTTTCTAAGTTGATCATCAACTTCTCCTCCTGCAGCTTGTTAAAAACCAATTCCAAGTGCTTGAGGTTCTCTTCCCTTGTCTTACTATAGATGAGTATGTCATCTAAGTAGACCACTATAAACTTCCCATTGTACTCTTTAAGTACTTCATTCATCAACCTCATGAATTTTGATGGGGCATTTGACAACCCAAATGGCATGACAAGCCATTCATATAGTCCTTCTATGGTTTGGAAGGCTATTTTCCACTCATCCCCTTCATTCACCCTTATTTGGTGGTATCCACTTTTTAAGTCTATCTTTGTAAAGTATCTAGCCCCTCCTAGACAGTCCATTAGGTCTTCTATCCTAGGGATAGGGAACCTATACCCAATGGTAATCCTATTGATTTCTCTATTCTATACATAACCTCCAAGTTCCCCCTTTCTTAGGTTCCAAGACTATGGGTATAGAACAAGGGCTAATGCTCTTTCTTATAAGACCTTGTTCTAACAATTCTTGAACTTGTCTAACTATCTCTTCATTATGTTGGGGATTCATTTTATAGGCTTTCTTATTGGGTAGGGTAGCTCCAGGGATTAGGTCTATTTGGTGGCTTACTAACCTCTTAGGTGGTAAGGTGTCTGGTTGTCCATCACTCACTATTCCTTGATACTTTACTAGCATCTCTTGAACTTCTTTTGGTAGCTTTGTCTTCTTCTCTAATTTGTTTGAAACTTCCTTTGGCTTCAACACCAGTGCAAATCCAACTCCTTCTCCTTCATATAGAGTCTCTAAGAACTCCTTTTCACCCACCATAAGAACATTGGGACCAGTACACTGCACTTCTGCATCCTCCAATAGTGTCTGAATTTTGTATGTCACATTGTCTTTCTTGAAAGTGTAGGAGTTTTTCACTCCATTATGCATAGCCATTCGGTCAAATTTCCATGGTCTACCTAGGAGAAAGTGACATGCATCCATAGGTAAGACATCACACAATACTTTATTCTTATATCTCCCAATGGAGAATTCCACCCAAGCTTGTTCATTAACTAGGACATGTTGTCCTTTGTTAAGCCATGTGACCTTATAAGGGTTGGTGTGGGGTATCCTTGTCATGTTTAGCTTACTGACTACCTCCTCTGACACTATGTTTTTAGTTTATCTTGATTCTATGATGACTCTACACACCTTTCCCATCATCTTACACTTTACTCTAAATAGTGCTCTCCTCTGGCTAATTTCTTCCTTCGCTGGTTCTTTTATGAGAGTTCTCCTCATCATAAGGTTTTCTCCCTCCTCTAATTCCAATGGGACTTCAGGGTTCTTTTTCCCACTTTCCTCTTCATGAACATGGTTCACTCTTTTGTCTCCTCCTTGAGAGGTACTTGTTAGGATTGCTAAACTGCAATCTTCCCAAGAACACCTGCATGCATAGCTATTACATAAACAGAAGCAAAAGACAGAAGATAGGAGGATCTATGGCGGCCGATAGGCCAGAGACAGGGAAATCATTGTGCAAGAAAAAAGCTTCAATTAACACTAATTAAATTACAATACAATCTCCTTGATAATACAAAGTGGTGAATCCTTATAAAGGATACCGAAACCCTAAAAGGGAAACTACTAGAAAATAGAAACTTTCCTAAGTTTAACTTAAGCTAAGAGTAGATAACTAATAATTAACTGATCTAATTATTAGCAATACTCGACTACTCTAACACCCCCCTTAAGGGTAACTTTGGGAGAAGCAAAAAATCTAAACTACTGCAGAAAGCAGGAAAGATGGGTCCCGGCACCTAGGCCTGATCAGGTACCCAAAACATAAAGCAAAAGATGTCCCAGAGAAAGGAACAAGAAAAGAGCAAGAAGCATCTCCGAAGTATGTCTGAAAAATCTGTTAGAAGATACTGCTGGAACCCCCATTGAAGTGCATGATCAAGTAGAGAAGACAAGTGTCTGAAGAGCTGATCAATCGAACCAAGAAGCAATAGAACCAACAGGTGAACCCCCCCATAATGCTGAGCTGGGAGAGGTGACAGGAACACTGAAATGCAGTACCAGTAACAGCTACAGAAGAAGAACCAGGAACACCAACAGTGCAACAGAAGCACACACACAGGATAAAGGGCGGTGTCACAGACACACTACATGGGCTAATGTCATGGAAGGTATGCTCACTTGACAAAAGTGGATGCGCCTAAAGCGGCAAATGCATCATAATCCCCCCATGGCACTTTATAACAGAGTGCGAGTGCTAAAACTGAACAAGATGTACAAGATCCTAGAAAATCAGAAGAAGGCACTTTATCTCGGTGCATTTACAGAACAAAATGCAACAGAAGAGCATGCAAGCTCAGATGTTAGAAAGAAGAGTGAGCTATGAACTCAGAAGAAGAGATCCCCGGACCTGTAGAACCAAGCACTCCA
Source organism: Thuja plicata (assembly GCA_018584345.1). Classification (NCBI taxonomy): domain Eukaryota; kingdom Viridiplantae; phylum Streptophyta; class Pinopsida; order Cupressales; family Cupressaceae; genus Thuja; species Thuja plicata. The sequence continues at coordinate 1,361,673 of MU223576.1, forward strand.
CCAGAGGGCATAAACTTCCAAATGAGGATGAGTGAAAACCCAGAGCAGAATCTGGAAAAATAACCTCTGCCACTGAATAGCACACTGAACCAGCTTTCCGACGATATCTCGTTTGCCAAAAAAGGAGTCCGGATGAGCCAGATATGACTCCCGGAAGGCAAAAAGAGACATCGGA
>MU223576.1:1361897-1375059 GCA_018584345.1 Thuja plicata
CCTCTGCCACTGAATAGCACACTGAACCAGCTTTCCGACGATATCTCGTTTGCCAAAAAAGGAGTCCGGATGAGCCAGATATGACTCCCGGAAGGCAAAAAGAGACATCGGACTTCAACAGAAAAAAAAAATATTGAAATGGTGGAACCAAAAACCCTAATCACCATAGTCAGAAAGAGCTCGAAAAGAGATTTCTGACGATATAAAGAAGTTAAAAATCCGATACCGTATGCTCAAGATACGGCCAAAAGACCACAGGCAGCTCCAGAGAACAAAAAAATCAAAGAGAATGACGGTTTCTTGCATGTCAAATTTAATCACGACATGGTGATGCAGGCATAAGTACTGATGACATCAGCACACAGGTCTGACATACCTGCCTATGTCAGCTGTCAGTACCAAAAGGGTACGCATGCAAAAAGAACTTTTTCAAAAAGTTTTACCAAAAAACTTTTTTTTTTTTTTCATTCCAAAAAAATCAAATGCATAAAACATTTGATTTTTATTTTTATTTTTTTAACCAAAAAAAACGCTGCACATTTTTTTTTGAAAAAATAAAAATATTAATTTTTTGTCTCGCCTTGGGATGCATGCCAGGGTCGTACGGCTATGGGCCCAATTTTTTTTTGCCTCAAATTGCAAAGTTGTCTAAAATAGACAAGTTTTATATGGATTCTGGGGTTTTTGGGCGCTCTGAGCGCAACGGTGATGTCCGTTTGAGCCCAAAATGACCAGAAACAAAGGTCCCCCCTAAATTCATATAAAAAAATTTTGAAATACCAGAAAAACCTCCAGCTTCTGAAACACTTCGACAAAGCACAAACAACGAGCAGCAAGATGGCTCTGATACCATGTTAGGATTGCTAAACTGCAATCTTCCCAAGAACACATGCATGCATAGCTATTACATAAACAAAAGCAAAATACAGAAGATAGAAGGATCTATGGCGGCCGATAGGCCAGAGACAGGAAAATCATTGTGCAAGAAAAAAGCTTCTATTAACACTAATGAAATTACAATACAATCTCCTTGATAATACAAAGCGGTGAATCCTTATAAAGGATACCGAAACCCTAAAAGGGAAACTACTAGAAAATGGAAACTTTCCTAAGTCTAACTTAAGCTAAGAGTAGATAACTAATAATTAACTGATTTAATTATTAGCAATACTCAACTACTCTAACAATACTTCCCTTCTCTGGACACCTATAAGCTCGATGTCCTAATTGATTATAGTGGTAACACTTCATGTTGGTGAAATAGATGCCTCTTCTTTGGCCACTACCTCTTCCTCTATTGTTTGAGTTCTTTCCTCTACTTGAACTCCCCCTATTGAAGTTTCCTTCATTTTTTTCAGTGAGCTTAGTCTCTGATTGTCCTTTAGATTCAGATTTTCTTCCTCCATAACCACTTCTTTGTCCTCTGGTGTCTCTTCCTCTACTTCTTCCTAGTGAAGTATTGGAGTCTTGTTTCTTCTTCAACTTATCCTCCACCTTGATAGAAATTTGGTGGCACTTCTGAACTGTATCTAGAGTCAAAAGACTCATCTCATCTTGAATAGTCCATTTGAGGCCATTAAGATACCTTGCTACTTTCAATTTCTCATCTTCTGCTATCCTTGACCTCATACAAAGTCTTTGAAACTCTTCGGTATATGAGTTGACATCTAGGTCTTTCTACCTTAGACCTTGTCTTCTCTTATGGAGTTGGATTTTATAGTCCCTAGGGATGTAAGCATCTCTTATCCTTGCTTCCATGGCTTTCCATGAAGCAATGGGTCTTTTCCCTTCCTTTTCTCTTTCATCTTGGATGAACTTCCACCAAGTGAGAGAAAATCCTCTCAATCTTGCTTTAGCAACCTTCACTTTTTGAGCCTCTGTGATTCCATCACACTCAAAATGGTTCTCTAGTCCTTCTATCCAATCAAGGACTACCTATGGTTCCATTTTTCCACTAAAAATGGGAACTCCTTCCAATGCTTTACCACTCATAGCCTTTAGGGATTTCAAAAATGGTTCCTCTTGAAGGACATGATCATCTTCAGGGAATTCATCTTCAAGGGAAACCTCTTCGCCTTTCCCTTCCATTCTATCCTTCACTTCATCTGCATTTACATCAACTTCATCCACATTTTTTTGTAATTGAGCAAGCCTATCTCGGAGTATTTTTTTCTCCTCCTCTTATTCATCCACCTCCTTTGGTAATTCAACATTAGTCACCATTGTTAACTCTCCAATGGATTCCTCTAGTTGTAACATTAACCACAATCCTGATCAAAGAGGCTCTGATACCAATTTGATAGAAGTAAACTTTAATGGTGTGCTTGCACAATACCACAAGACAAGACTTCTCTTGTCCTAGTTCAATTAGGATCCTAATCTTCTCTATAGAACCACTCTAGCCTTTAGGCACTAAGCCTAAGACTCTCCCTAACTCTTCTCTAAGAGTTCAACTATTGTGCTTCACCTTGAAGGACTTCCACCATAAATTTTGTCTCACCATGCTCCACATTGGTTCCAAGGATTTCAATGCCAAATCCTTGAAATCATCACCACACTGAAGAAATTATATTTTTCCATTAGTATATACAAGGAAAAACATGATCTACACCATCAGTTTACACTACACTGATAGACATGGCACATCACTACCTGACGCTAAGGTTACCCAATACTGCCAAGTACAAAGCATCCTGACAAACACTATTCAGTGTTACCCATTGACAAAAAGGATAAAGGAACCCGACGAGTAACAATAGTGAAACCTGATGAAACAGTAAAGAGAGGAACCCGACAGATGAAGGGAACCCACTGATCATTTCAATGAAGGAACACCGATAGACTTTCAGTTCAACCTGATGACCAAGAACCAACAGTCAGTTACATCCCACAAAAATTGGATCTAACTTTTCACGTTAGATAAAACACTAAAGTTGTATATTTAGCTTCTTATTTTTTTTAAATCCATTATGTGCGGAGGAAGAAATGAAATTATTATTGTTTTAATTATTTTAATTATTTTAAAACATGCAAACTAAAAGATCAAGGTCAAGTTGTATACCTTGGATCTAGAGTTAACTTTGTAATGCGTGATTCTAGAATAGGTCAAATACTTGTATAAATAGATGCTCAATCTATTGTGAACATGTTGTTTGATGATGATTGTAGCCACTAAGAGCATCTAAGGATCAGATAAGAGAATTCATGCAGAAGAACAGAAACATATCAATTTAATTTCAAGAATAGAACACAAGCTACTGACGAGCAGAGAAAATGTATTAATCAATCACTATAGGTGATATTCATATTATGAGATCTTTAATTGATCTATGATCAAAAAATATAGATTGCATACAGTCAGGTCAAACATATTGTACTCATTCTAGCAAGTGTATTACACTTAAGAAATCCTTTCAAGAAAGGTGGACTTAACAGTCCTATTGTAAATCTCTTAACCGAGTGCACACTTAAATCAGTGTTGCTAAAGCTCTTAACATAGTAGATTTTAGCAGGTCTCCACTTTAATACTCCTAACAGTTTATATCATCAAAAGTGATCAATTGTAAGCCTTTACCGGCTCCCTTCCATTCTACAGATAGTGAATTTTTGTGGGTGCCATCCCCACCGCAGTTTTTACTTCCTAACAGGTTTTCTCTGCGATATCATATCTTGTGTTATGTGTTTATTACTTTCATGAATGTTGCAAACAATTAAAGATTATGAATTAATATTACATGCATAAGAAAGAACATCAAATATGGTTGGTAATACAATAAATAATGATTACTAATGATCAAAAGTGAAAAGTGTTAAAAGTCTTAGAGGTACTGATTCACCCCTCCCCTCTCTGTACTACTTCCCATTAATCCCAAAAATTGGTATCAGAGAAAAGTCTCTTCTTGGAAAGATTAAAGGATTAAGAGAAAAGGTCATACAATGGAGAAGTACAAACTTGATAAGAATATTAAGAATAAAAATCTTGAGATACAGATGTTCTATGAATAGTATAAAGAAGCAAGAATCAAGATGAGAGAGTTGTTGGATGAGAGAAAAGGTATGTCAAGTCGGAGCAATGAAAAATATTATCAAGAAGAAGAGATTCTAGATTTCTTTGATTCTTCAGGATCAAATACAAGTAATGCATCAGATACATTAGAAGAGAACATCATAAATCTAAAGGAGATCAATCAACATCTGACAGAGCAAATAAAGATGTTGTAAATCGGTCAAGAGACCTAGATGGTAAGAATTATTGATGTGATGAGTTCTGCTAGACAAGCTGAAACAGAAAGAACACTAGCTATTGATGACAGAAGGAAGATTACAGAGAAGCTACAAGAAAGGGAGTTAGAAATTCAAAGACATGCTGAGCATCACCATGAGATTACAAATCAGATTATTCTTATGATTCAAGAAGCAAACAAAATGAATATAGAACTCATTGAAAGAGTACAAGCTATCAGTGAACTAAGAGAAGAGAATGAGAAAATAAAGCATGAGGTTAGAGTTCACCAACAACATAATGAAATTATCAGAAAGGATGAAGAAAGAAATAAAAGAATGGATGATTTTCTTGAAGGACAATGAAGAGTCAACACCAACAACGGTCTAGGCTTTACTGAAAATGGAGAACCGTCAAATCAAGCCAATCCAAAGAATGTCTATGAAAATCCTAGACCAAGAAAGTTGACATGCAAACACTGTAGAAAGCAAGGCCACACATCAAATGTGTGTAGAGGTAAAATGAAAGGTATTCCTAAATCTACATCTTCATTCATAGGATTATGTTATAAATGTAACAAAGCATATGAATGTAAGTCTAAAATGGGTCAACCAAAGAAGGAAACCTACATGGACAAATATTGTCCTACATGCAAAATGAATGGGCACAGAAGTCTTGAATGCTGGAAAAATAAAAGGCAAGCATGGAAGCCTAAAGGTCATGAAACTCCCTATCAACCAAAGAGAATCAGTAATAAATATGTATGGGACTACAGTACATGGACAAATTGTATATCATGTGGTAGATATGGTCACATTGTTGTAAATTGCATGAAGGCATGGACCAAAAGGTCTAGAGGCTGGAAAAACCTTGGAATGGTATACTTACATTGTCATAAAGTTGGTCATCTCAAGAAAGACTGCAAAGATCAAATGACAGAGACAAGCATATATCCCAATGGAAACACCATTGAAGATATCCGGAGGGCTAGAGACAAAATGTGGAGAAAATATTTAAGAAATGATGAAGATGGACCAAGCAATGCAAATGGTGACACCCCATCCAATGGATCTAGTGACATCACCACCCCCACTTAAGCTAAACAAGTAAGTATGGAATTTCACTACACCAAGTCATATTCTGCATCAGTTCCATTATACAAATTGATAGATAGTCAAAATCTGCATGAATAAAGTTACATATTATATTACTTGTTACAATTCTGAGAAAACAATCCCATCGGTAAACACATACCAAAAATCATCGGTGAACATAAAGGATAAGCTATCTACACTTACCAAGAATTGTCGGTCAACACATAAAATGGCTAAGTTTCTAATGTAAACTGACACCCATCGATAAGAAAACAAAGTTATAAAGTTGTCATGACAGAACACCGATATCCATCAGTAAAAGAAAAAATATTAATAGCCATCCCAAGCATCATGTCAACACTGACGATGATTTTGAAATTCTTCCCGATGAACTCCATCTTCATGACCTGATGAGTCATTGAGAATTTATGACAGACTTAGGGAAAAAATTTATACATATCATTTTGCACCTGTGATCTGAAGAGAAAAAGCAGAGAAAAACCAGAGTGATGAAAGATTAGATAGCAGAGTGACCTTGACTCAATCCAGCACACAACAAACAGATCATTCACCAATATCACAGATTGAAGTAAGTACTGAGGGCACCGAAGAGCTCTGTTGTTATTTTCAAGAAAGCCCTAAATTTGAAAAATGATGGCAACCACTTCAAGAACTGTAAAGATCAAGAATGATAAGAAGAAAATGGTTAGGCTGATAAAGAACAACACCTATGTAGAACCAAAGTACAAGATATGCCTAGAGATTTCATCGCAACCCGATGAATCCAACGCATTTTCTAAGATTCCACCTAGGGTTTTGCTAATAGAGGAGGTAAGGTCCTACATTCACTGCAAGATCGTTGAAATAGGTGATCTGGAGATGGATGAATCTTACAAGAAGTTGTGTGATGCAGAAAGGAACTTGAAGGAAGAGCACAAATACTTAGAGGTTAAAGGGATAAATAATGCCCAATATTTCTCGAGGGACTTCAAAACTGACTGGATTAGGTTAGTTTTGAGTAGTAGGCATGATTAGAAGCTATGGTTAGATCAACCTAATAAAATGACCAAGGATGTCCTTCATGCTATAATTGGTTATCCAATAACCAAAAAGCCTAAGGCACATAAGCATCCCTCTAGGCTAGAAGTTGAAAATCTCACAAAAGCTATGTGGGATAATAGAGGTCTGAAAGTGAATACCATCACTAACAAGGAACTGAGGTTCGGTGCATGTGTAATTGGCTACAAGATCTTCCAAGAAAGCAGGCTTAACAACATTGCATCTACAAGAGTAAGCACAACTTACAAGATAGTGACAAAGGGAATTTAGATGGATCTATGTGAGATCCTACTAAAGTGACTTGATGAGAACATGACAACAATAAGGTTTGCAAACACAAACACATGTAATTTTGGTTTGCTTATCATGTGTATAGTTTTCTACTTTCAAGAATACTTTCCTTTTGTAGGCAAAGTAAAGTGGGATACAACAAAACCAGTCACATTACAGATTAATGACCTTATCAAGTCATTAGGAGATAACTTTGATTCATTTATGACTGCATACTTCCATGAATTCAAGGAAAAGATGATGGAAAGAGTGAGGATCCCTGAGCAACTAATTGAAAAATATAGGAATGAGATATGTTTTATGGTGGATACAGATTTCACACACATAAAACTGGTTGTACCAAGAACATCTTGGTTAGCCCCTCTTGATTATGAAATCAATATAGATCAAGAAACCAATGCAATTGATGCATTGATCAATGAGCCAATTGACATCAAACAACCAAGGTTTGGCACTTATGAAGAGGCTAGGTCAAAGATAAAAAGAGGCCTAGAAATCAAAAAGATTGTCAACAAGAAGAATAAGATGGCTAAGAATCTAAAAAAGATTCTATTGGTTAATAAGGAGGAACAAGAACAAACAGAGGAAACCGATGAACAGGGTACCATCAGTGAAGGTCAAGATGAGTAGAAATCAGATTTTGAGGCAACTGAATCTGATACACCTCCACTTCCTACCAAGAAACAAAGGACAAGGAGCCAAACTACTAAGACCGATACCACACCTCTTAAGAAAGGTCAAGTAAGGACCTATAAAAGGAAGCATCCAAAAAAGCAAACAAAGAAGAAAATAGAGAAACAAACACCTACAAAAAGGAGGAAAAGAATGGTCAGGACTAAAGCTGACATTGAGGATTCTAAAGAGGATGAGCCTGATGTAGTGAAGAAAAATTTCAGAAAAAAAACAATTGATGAGGCTACTGAATCTACTGCTGCATCTGGCACCATGTATGATAATAAAATCAGACAATGGGCTACACTTAAACCAGAGGACCAAAATAAGATACAAGTGGCAATCATCAGGTCAATGGTAAAATTCAAATATGTACCAGCTGAATTTGTCAACCAAATACCCAAAGAACTAGGTAAAAGAATATCTCAACAATGGTCATATGCTCTACAAACTAAAAGAGAAGAAAGGGAGAGGGTATGTGTCACACTTATGCCTCCCGAATCTAAGATAGAAGAAATCAAATAAATAATGAAGAAGCACTCAAGCAAATTTGTAGCCAAGATAAGAGCTTACAAAGTGCTAGAAGATAAGTTTATAGAGCTAGACAAAATGACCAAGACTAAATGGAGACAACTCTTAGATCTGCCTGCAGAGTCAACAAGTAATGAGAATCAATTACTTCTCACCGACACACCTCATGTAGAGGAGGAGAAAGATAAGGCAAGTCCTAAGCACATTACTTTGGAAAATGTTGAAGATATGGAGCCAATAGATTTGGACAAAGTCATGGATGATCTTGACATTCAAGACATCACACACTATGACTCTAATAAGGATCCACAAAAATAAGATGATGTAATATTTATACTCAACAAGAGTTGAAGACAACAGGGCATAAAGAAATGAATGTTGTTGATGAGACATGGCAGGACACTTTTCATTGACATAACAGAACCAGACCCTGCAAAGAAAATACAAAAAGATGAAGATGTCACTACTCAAAAAGACCAAACTGATGAGTAGGACACCACTCTAGATACAGTACAAGATAGCACACAAAGAAATATGCCAGTATTGATGAAGGCCATCAATATAATAGAGGATAATGAAGGATCTATTGTTGAAGATACAAGCACACCTGAGGACAAGGGTGATGTAGAAGAAAAAGACACCACAGATGACACAATGGACACAACTGCAGAACAAGATGCAATCGATGATCAGAAAGATAAGTCTACTTATAAAAGTAAAGAAGAAGCACAAAAGGTATAAGAGGACCCGCAAAAAGAAAAGAGTGAAGAAGCAAAGAAAGATGAGCTAGACAAGAAAAAAGAAGAAAAATCTGCAAAGACACCCAAGGTTGATGGAGAGACATCTTCACAAAACCGACAAGTGGACCCCGAGCAAAAAACACAAGAAACATCTTCAAAAAAGCCTTCACCAAGCACTTTAGAGAGGAAAAATGAGATAGCAATGGTAGTTCATACATCTGGGTCCACACAAATCTCAAAGAAGAAGAAGAGAGCATAAGAATCCAGTGACTCTAGATGAAATCATTGAGATTCCAATTTGTGATCCCATGACATTGGATCCAACTGAATTGAAAAAGTATGCAAGACTTTGTGTGAGAAAAGCAATGCAGGACAAATTGAGAAAAGCCACAAAGGAAGCTAAGGTACTTGAAATAGCATGAGGCATACTTCAAAAAATTATACCTGATGTAGATGTTGATCAAACAACCTCAATTCTTGATTAATTAGTGGCTCTCACGGATGCAATCACATCTTAGAACATAGATGCTGAGAAGGTCATGGAAGAAAGACTTGAACAGAAATATGAGTTCAAGTTAGCTGAGAAGATAAGCCAAGAAGTGGCATTGCAAAAGGTAAAGCTTTCTGAATTGGTTAGCACAATAGATCCAAAAATCTCAGAAGCTATAACCTTGATACAAAAGTTATGCACGCTAAATCAACTCACAAACGAGTATACCAACAAGATAGAACAAATAGATGTTGATCTTCAGACAAGTGCACAAAGTCTCACGAATAGTGAAGAGGCAATAAAATTGCACAATGAGAAACTCAAGCAAGCTTGAAAATTGAGACAAGACATTCAGATGGCAAAGACCAAGTTTAGAGATGAGGTAAATGAGCTTCAAGCACAACTCTTACTGACACTCTCACTACTGTAGCAACATATGACATAGGCAAAAACACTAATTGCCACCCCAGAAATGTCTGTCCTAGACAACATTTATGATATACATGCATGGCTAGAGCTAGAGCACATGGCACTAGAACTACTAAAACAAAAATGGGAGAATTTTCTCGAAGATTTCAAGAACACCCACTCAAATATTCTTGACACATTGTAAGTTACACATTTTTGTCACATTTTTGGCATCTTATAAGTTGTACATTTTTGTCATGAGTATCAAATAAAGGGGGAAGTGATATGTACATATAGTTTAGTTAGCATAAAGGGGGAAATGATGTGTACAATCAAACATTTGAAAGAGAAAAGAACAGGGAATGTATAGTACAGAGGTGATTATACATATATATATATATATACTTATACTATACCGATGCATACAATCAGGGGGAGTTATATAATGAAAAATATATATACATGGTGTACATACTAAACACTTTAGTATTATGCAAATATCAATTTTTGATACTAATGTCAAAGGGGGAGATTGAAGACATTATATTTTTCCATTAGTATATACAAGGAAAAACATGATCTACACCATCAATTTACACTACACTGACAGACAGGGCACAGCACTACCTGATGCGAAGGTTACTCGATACTACCAAGTACAAAGCATCTTGACAAACACTATTCAGTGTTACCCGATGACAAAAAGGATAAAGGAACCCGACAAGTAACAACAGTGCAACCTGAAAAAATAGCAAAGAGAGGAACCCAAAAGATAAAGGGAACCCAATTATTAGTTCAATGAAGGAACACCAACAAACTTTCAGTTCAACCCTATGACCAAGAACTGACAGTTAGTTACATCCCGCAAAAAGTGGATCTGACTTTCTATGTCAGATAAAACTCTAAATTTGTATATTTTGATTTTTTTTTAATTTTAAATCCATTATGTGCAGAGAAAGAAATGTAATTATTATTATTTTAATCAGTTTAACTATTTTAAAATATGCAAACTAAAAGATCAAGGTCAAGTTGTATACCTTGGATCTAGAGTTAACTTTGTAATGCGTGATTCTAGAATAGGTCAAATACTTGTATAAATAGATGCTCAATCTATTGTAAAAATGTTGTTCGATGATGATTGTAGCCAGTGAGAGTATCTAAGGATCAGACAAGAGAATTCATGCAGAAGAACATAAATGGATCAATTCAATTTCAAGAATAGAACACAGGCTACTGACAAGCAGAGAAAAGGTATTAATCAATCACTATAGGAGATATTCATATTATGAGAGCTTTAATGGATCTATGATAAAAAATTATAGATTGCATATAGTCAGGTCAAAAATATTGTACTCATTCTAACAAGTGTACTACACTTAAGAAATCCTTTCAAGAAAGGTGGACTCAACAGTCCTATTGTAAATCTCTTAACCGAGTGCACACTTAAATCAGTGTGCTAAAGTTCTTAATAGAGTAGATCTTAACAGGTCTCTACTTTAATACTCCTAAGAGGGTAGATCATCAGAAGTGATCAATTGTAATCCTTTACAGGCTCCCTTCCATTCTGAAGATAGTGAAGTTTTGTGGGTGCCATCCCCACCATAGTTTTTACTTCCTAACAGGAGTTTTCTGTGATATCATATCTTGTGTTATGTGTTTATCACTTTCATGAATTTTTCTATGAATGTTTTGAACAATTAAATATTACGAATTAATATTACATGTGTAATAAAGAACATCATATATGGTCGGTAATACAGTGAATAATGATTACTAATGATCAAAGGTAAAAAAGTGTTAAAAGTTTTAGAGGTACTGATTCACCCCTCACCTCTCAATACTACTTCCCATTAATCCCAGCACACACATGTTACAAGGGTCTTGTCTATGCTCTGAATTTTCAATCCACATCCACTCAATCCGAATTTCATTGGTTTTTCACCCCAAGACAATTGAGTTTCAAATTCACGCCCAAATTCCCTATTAGGCCTAAAACACCTATTAGCCCTATTTAGTGAGTTTTTCAAGTATTTCTCTAAAAACTTGCACACAATCCCAAAAAATAATCATCGATCTAGATACCCTTTTGGGAGACCTAAAGTATTTTTAAGGTCTAAGGTTCTCAAGTTATATGTACATCACTGGCCTAGAAAGTAGGGCTTTTAGGCCTATTTTGGCTCTCTACAAGTAACACACTGATTTCTCTCCAAAACTCTATCCAAATGGATTGGATAATCTATGAAATAGACACTAGAGACCTATGGGACTCTAAAAACACTGACTCCACTCTTGGTTTAGTTCTCCATCTCATACCCTTGTCTCTGCAAATGGTTTTATCCTCACCATACCTCTAACCGGACTGTCCTAGCTCGCCTAGGGCATGGTTTTAAAAATAGTTAAACACCTTCCTTGAACTCCTACCTTTATATACAAAATTTAGATAGGCTCCCATAAAATATTCATCCAACCTTTGAAGATTTCTACGGTTGAATCTCAAGTGGGAGCCATGAAAGATAAAATAGTCTAAAAGACTTTAACAGACTACATAATTTACAATTATTTTACTACAGCTTGAAGATCAAGTCAAAAGAACTAACACACTAAAAAGAAAAGTCTTAGAACACCTCACACTACATGAATCCACAACTAAATCTCTATTTTCAATCCATTAGATCATCATTAACAAGAAAAATTGTAGGCTGTGCACTGTATTCAGGGAATCCTCTTTTCCTGTTCACAAAAACTTCATTACAAAAACTTTCTCCTCAGGATTCGAGTCTCAGAGTGTCTTAGATGCCATTCTCCACCATTCTAGGCTTTTTTAAATCAATTCCCACTCCTACATTTGTGGGGATCCTATGTTGTCGAGTTGCATGCAACATTTGCAATTTCTTGCAAATGTTGTCATGACAACTTTTGGCATCTTTTACATTTACTATGCCAACTAGAATATAGAGCCTCTATGCTATGTAGTTCAATGAACTAACCCTATTTAATGACCTCAAGGCATATTTTACATCCTTCATGGGTCTAGAACATATTTTGAACCCAACTCCCAACTTTAGACCAACTAGGCCTAAACTAATAAAAACAACTAACAATGACTAATTGGTGACTTTAGTACTAAAACTAACTCACCTAGTCCACATGACCTACTAAAGCCTCAAAGAAAACACACATCTTTAACTTGGATAAGGTCATATACAAGCCAAAAACTTCTAATGCTTGAGGATTTCCTAGGTGCTCCTGCATTAGGCATCTCTCTAGATCTTTGAAAACCCTAAGCTCCACAAGAAACAAACCAGTAGCTCTAATACCACTTGATGCAGTCCAAGCTCAGAGGATCCAATAAAGGACTGTCCAAACTTGCAGCCAAAAACAAGAACAACACAACACAAGATATATCAAAATCAACTTTATTATCTTAGAATTCTAATTACATGCAACATGTTGGGTTCTAAGGCCTGTATGTGATGAAAACCTACCTGCAAGAGACAACACTAAAACATGCAAACATTAGGATTAGTTATCAAAATAACAAGATTCAAATAAGGGTTAGCATATTCAAGTGAAATCCCAAAACAAGAGTTTAAACCACAACCTCCGATGAGCTTGAACAAGGGCACCCAATGCCTTGTTGATGTGCTCTTAGAGA